>JAODTR010017883.1:4380-25676 GCA_025399935.1 Amblyopsis rosae
CCCCCCCCCCCCCCCCCCCCCCCCCCCCTCCACCGGCACCAAGGGCTATTCGCAACGAGTGTGGTTCTTAGCGTTAGCCTCTTGGTGCTTTCATTTAGCCGGTGTTATCCCTGGCCCGGGATGAAAGGACCAGGGATAACACCGGATAAAGTACAGTTGGTTCATTTAACTGTTTGGCAATGGAGGTCAGGTAAAGTTCAATTAAATATTTAGACTGTATTTCAGTTAAGGCTTGGGTAGAGAAATATCTATAGCCATGGTCACACTATTTTGGTAGTTAAATAAAGCATTAGCAAATATATTTGTTGCGGTTACAAAATGATATTGACCTACACTCTCACATTAGTGGTCAGAAAAACATTGATTGATTACTTTATTGTGTTATTTTTGGTCAGGACAACATAAAAGTGGGTGTTGTCTGAGAAATAATGTGAGATTTGGAACGTTTGATCACAGAAAATACAGTACAGAATGTGGTTAATGCATATTTATATCAACTGAGTAAAATTACTTTTGTCACTTGAAGTGATCGAGCAAACAGAGACAATAAAATAATTATATGAATGATCGATGTTCACATAACGAGGGCTACACTGGGCGGTCTGCGTGCGCGTGGATGTCAGCGGCACGCAGAGGGATAATCCGATAGGGGGTGGCCGCGGATGACAGCGCTAATCCAAGGAAGTGGACAGGAAGGCCAGTGATCTGCTGGAATGTCAAACGACGGCCGCCTCGGCCAACAGAACTAGTGGCCGCACACATAGGCTACATTCACAGGGGGACAATGGCCATTCACTCAGAAATGAAAATGAAGGCACAGCATTGGTGTGTTACACCACCCCCATCTTCCCTGGGTCTCTCCCCCCGCCCCCCACAAATGATCTGAGTGTCTGAGGGTTAAGGGGTGCCGTTTAATTTACCGCGTTTAATAATTTAACCCTGACTTGATTTAAGGCTGATTTAATCCTGTTGCTTGAACAATGAGCTAAATACAGCGTGAAATGTCATGGAACGTGATGAACGCTCCCAAGCGGCCCACTAACGCTTCCCACCCAGGACGTCAGCGTGTCAGCCTCACCTCCAGCCGCTCTCGGCCTCCAGGGGGTTACCCGGAAGGTGGACCTCTCGCAGGGCAAGGCAGGCCCCCAGGGTCCCACAGGCGTTGCTCAGCTCTGGGACAACAGGACAGAAGCAGTCTTACAGACAGTAATATAATAATCATAACAATAATAATCATAATAAACGTTTTTCATTTAGAGCACAGTAGGGTTGCACGATACTGATGTAATGATGAAAATGTGATATTGAGATCATTGATCATGAAAACTGCAATATCGATATTAACACTGATATTTTTAACTAAAGTAAAAACAAAAGTTCTGGAAACAGGCATCAAAATAAATGAATAACATATCAAAACAATACGTTTTCTTAATCATAACCTAAACATTAGGTTAGTGAGAGTCATGTTGGAATGGTACAACAGTAATTCCAAGCTACCAAGGAGGCTTTTTGGCCATTAATGTTTCCTCTTCGATCTCTATTGTGTCATTAGCTTCCTCAGCCACACATATTACTTTTCTGTCTACATCCAACACAGCTAAGCCACACAGCCAACGGACGCATCTCTCCACAAATTAAACGTAATATTGCCTTCTGCAACATTTTCCATATGATACTGTGCACTGTATATTACAGGGGTTCATATCTTCACATAAAGTTTGGACAGACCTATCTCATGCAACTCTTACCTGAGAGACAGTTGTGTCCGACATCCAGGCTTACAAGGGACACAAAGTCAGACATCGGGGGCAGCTGGGTAATACTGATGACAACAAAAAAACTAATAAAACACACAGAAACTCTGTCAAGGAGACTCAATCCATTCAACAGTCTTATCGAGCAACTGTTAGACGGGAAGAAGAACGTGTGGGTTCTACAAGAAGTCACCAATCAGGAGGTCGAGATTCTCTTGAATCCAGCCTGATGTTTGTCTTATCTTCACACAGCCACTAACACGGTAAGACCACATTGTGATTCTACATCACAGCGTGGATTCAAGGCTGGATACAAGAGAATCTGCCTTGACCTTTTGACTGGTGACTTCTCCACCACGGACGACTCATAACACTCCCACTATAACTGACGTTCTCTACCACCATCATTTATCTTCTATCTCTAATCTTCTCTCTAATAAAATCTGCAACAGAACAGCTCATAGAACATTAAGCACTTTGATGGTATTTAGGCTGTTGTTAGCAATTATTGTTGATGATTGAACTACACAGTACAGTATGTATGTATTGGTAAGATACTGCATTAGATTGCTCTCTTTATTCTAACAATGCTGTTTGCTTTAAGCACTGGTGTGTAACCTATTGTACTAATTGTAAGTCTGACCTAGAATAACTAATTTAAGTCTGAATTACAATTAGTACATCATTCTTCAATTCAAGCTAATGACCAATGTAATAGAAATTCAACACTGCACCTGTTGTGTGAAGCAGACAGCTACACAACACAACATAATACAGTACCTGTTGTGTGAGGCAGATAGCTACACAACACAACACAACACAACACAGTACCTGTTGTGTGAGGCAGACAGCTACACAACACAACACAGTACCTGTTGTGTGAGGCAGATAGCTACACAACACAACACAGTACCTGTTGTGTGAGGCAGAGAGCTCCTGCAGTAGAGGCAGCCAATAGTCACTGAGGCCTTGCAGGGAGGACAGGCTGTTGTGGTCCAGATGCAGCTCTCTGAGCAGCACCTGGTCCCCCAGGTGGGGCGGCTGTGAAGGACACACGAGCCACGCTTCAAAGGCAGGGTCAGGACTTCCAGCTCAAATCAAAATCGCTCTGTGGTCCCCCGCGGCAGGGCCTCACACATCGAAACGCATTGTGAAGCAAAGCGTAGTACTACGGCTTTGTTGATGCGAGCGGTGTTCGCCACTTTTGTTATGTTCCTATTTACGGAGCCAGGGTGCCACGGAGCCAGCTGTGTGGAAGTATCGTATTCTTTTCTCAACATGCAGAGAACGGTAAGCTAGCGAAATGAGAGCTATTTGGTGAACTTGACAAAAAGTGTATTTGCTTACATTTAGCTTGCAATAGATGACTACCTTTAAAGGTCAGTCATCTTACAGAGCGCTTGCTAACTTCCAGTGCATCTCAAAACCCACTCCCTCAGAAGCTCCACCCTCCGCCCCCCGCCCCGACACGTTCATACGCATTGCGAAGCCAAGCAGCTTTGTTGTTGTGAGCGGTGCTCGCAACTTTGTTTGTATATTTCTATTTACGGAGCCAGGGCTGCGTAGCCTCGCGAGACCATCCTGTACTCACGATCAGTCTAAAGTCTACAAATCATTTTGAATGTGTCCAAGTAGCAACTGAACTTTAGCGTCGTGTTGATAGCTATACGGGCGTGGTTTAGGTTTGCCGACAGCAAAAACGACCAGATGGTTCATTCAATCAACTGCCAAGTTGAAAGTACCTGCCCTTTACATACGGCTCCCCAGATTGAGTTGTGACAACAATTCATCTGGCATGTCAGGTTAAGGGCTCTGTAGTAGTACCTGATATTTATTTTCAGCACGCTCATAGAATGGTAAACTAAGCTAAAAACTAATAATTATCTTATAACAGCTGATCATGTGTGTTCTAGCTACCCTCTTTTATCTTTGAGTTATTATTCATTAATGTTTTGCTTCCTCTGTAGTTGCTTTTTAATGTGCTTCATGAATACATTTTATTTACTTACTTTCTTAAAGCACAGGCCTTACGTAAAGGTGCTGAAGGTAGGATATAAGAGATATACGTTTAGTGTAGCTTGTGACGCTGGCATGCAAGCAGCTCCGTGCTTTGGATTCGCTTCCCCTAACCCTGGAAGACCCATTTTAGTTGAAAGAAAACATCACTTAGCGCTCCAAAAAACGCATTAGCAAATTTGTATTTATATTTTTAAGACTACATTTACATAACCAATAGCTTATATTGCCCTGCCATTGATAGTAAATGTGTTTTTTTTAAAGAAACATTTGTAAATGACGTTGTAATAGGGGTGTTACAGGGCTAAACGTGAAGCTGCTGTCAGAATGTCACGCGCCCACCCACCCCAACAATGTCCAGCGTCCAGATGTCTAGATGCAATGTCCTCTGTCTATCTGTGTGTCTGTGTGTCTGTCTGTCTGTCTCTGTGTGTGCGTGTGTGTGTGTGTGTGTGTGTGTGTGTGTGTGTGTGTGTGTGTGTGTGTGTGCGTGTTCCCACTCCCAGACAGAAGATTATGGGTTTGAGTCCCCCAGAGTTGGCCCACATGTAAGAGTCATCGAGCAAGGCACCTCCATGTGAGGCTGTGTAGCGTACCTCCATTAGGCTGTGTAGCGTACCTCCATGTGAGGCTGTGTAGCGTACCTCCATTAGGCTGTGTAGCGTACCTCCATGTGAGGCTGTGTAGCGTACCTCTATGTGAGGCTGTGTAGCGTACCTCCATGTGAGGCTGTGTAGCGTACCTCCATGAGGCTGTGTAGCGTACCTCTATGTGAGGCTGTGTAGCGTACCTCTATGTGAGGCTGTGTAGCGTACCTCCATGTGAGGCTGTGTAGCGTACCTCCGTGAGGCTGTTGGCCCTGGCGTCCAGGGCCCCGAGCAGCACGCAGCTCTCCAGGCCCTCCAGCTGGGTCAGGTGGTTGTGGGAGCAGTCAAGGCGGAGCAGGGTGCGGGCCGGGGCCAGCCCTGTGGTGCTGACCAGCTGGTTGTGGTCCACAGACAGGCTCTGCAGGTTGTGCAGACACTCAAGGCCGGCTGACCACGACAACAATGTCGTCAACAACATCAGGAGCAGGAGGAGGAAAGACATACTGCTTACTGTATAGCTCTGTAAACAATTAAAGACCACTGCAGCAGTTTCCCTGGTTTGACTACTTATACATTTGTATGTTTTTATTTACATGTTATATACTGTATGTATTTGCATAGTGATATTGTCTTCATTATATTTATACTAGTTTTATATATAATATATATGTTTTCCAGAGCTATATAAGCGACATAGGGAAGATGAGAATAAACATATTGTAAATGAGTCGGGGCCTCGTGTATGAGCTGATGAATATACAGGGGTAAGGGTAGACAAAACGTATCTGTGTGGTCCCGACTACCTCCTGAGAGACTCCAGACCGGCTGGAAACAATAACAGTATGACAGCAAGAGACACTGAATAGCAATGAAACGTATCATACTGAACACTGCATAAGGATCATACGGTAATATTAATGGCAGGTTTATTATATTATTTCTAATGTTGCCATGAAATGCTTTCCTTTCTTCTAAGATACATGTTTTGTTTTGTGTTTATGCGAATTGCCTATTTGTGTCTATTCGTGAATTGACAAGTGAGTTGACACGCTTACACTTTTCATTATTATTTCATTACTATTTTTCATCAATATATTTTCCATTGGGGATATGAGATGGTTCTGGGTGAGGTGAGGGGGTCTGTGTTCATGGTCAGATGTGATTTAGTATGTAGTATGACCTGTATGTCGTATTGTGTTTTATGTGGACCCCAGGAAGAATGGTCGCAGCGTGGCATCCGCTAATGGGGATCCAAATAAACATATAAGAAAAATATACTGAAAAACATCTTCGTGGTAATGTTGTTTATACACAGTAAGCTGTATAGTCATATCATATATACATATATACTGTATATATGAGGCAAAACATTTAGGACATGACTTCTCCTTCTCCCTGGCCAGTATCTATTCATGACTTCAGCCTACAGTCATATATTCACAGGGATTTAATCACAACTCGATGCATATTGCAACACATTAACCAGAGCAGAAGATAGACGCTGCCCTCTTGTGGTATGTAGTAGAATTACAATGTCGGTTTAAAAGGCATTCATGTTTATGTGAAAACATAATAAATAAATAATAAACAGAAGCTAGTTTATGAACACTTTACGTTATAGGGCATACAGTAGCTTCATGTAAGGCTCACCAATGCGTGTGATGAAGTTGTACGAGAGCTCAAGCACGTCCAGACTGACAGCCCCATCCAAGCCGTGCACGCACGTCAGCTGATTGTGGCCCAGCCGAAGCACACGTAACTTTGCCAGCTTCTCGCAGTCCACAAACGTGATGTCATTTTCCTGCGACCCAAAGAACAGATTATGTAAACATAAACAATGCCCACCATGCCACTATTCCACAGGACTGTGCAGTTAGAATTATGTCTAGAATTTCTACACAACTTTGATGCAACTGAACAAAATGTTGTTTCTCACAGACCAATGTACAACATCAAATAACACCAAGACGGTTACCATGGCTACATAAGGTGCTATCTTAGTAGTAGGTAGGTAGTAGGTGAGGAGACAATCACCATGGTGATGGAGAGGAGGAGAGGGTCACCATAGTGATGGAGAGGAAGAAAGGGTCACCATGGTGATGGAGAGGAGGAGAGGGTCACCACGGTGATTGAGAGGAAGAGAGGGTCACCATGGTGATGGAGAGGAGGAGAGGGTCACCACGGTGATGGAGAGGAAGAGAGGGTCACCATGGTGATGGAGAGGAAGAGAGGGTCACCACGGTGATGGAGAGGAAGGGTCACCACGGTGATGGATAGGAAAAGAGGGTCACCATGGTGATGGAGAGGGTCACCATGGTGATGACAGCAGGTACCAACCTGCACGTCGACGTAACAAAGCTGTGAGCAGGCGGCCAGCCCCTCCAGGGCCCGGAGGCCGCAGCGCCTCAGGGTTAGGGCCCGCAGGCGGCCGCACTGGGCCAGGGTGGCGAGGTCGAGGCCGGGCACGTCCTCCAGCGTCACCGTAACAACCTACGGTATAAGAGATGGAGGCCGGGCTTAGTGAGAAGAATCTACAGTATGGGTGATTCTGTGTGCAGCCACACATCTGGCAGCGGCTGAACTCCACCTGCATTACAGATGGCTTTGGTTCAGAGGTTCTCTATAAGGAACCAAAACGCTTTGAAATAATCTAATCTAACCAAAGACATGAACGCACTATTGTTAGACAGATTAGCACATAGACAGGTTAGCATGTAAACAGATTAGCATGTAAACAGGTTAGCATGTAAACAGATTAGCACAGACAGGTTAGCACAAACAATTAGCATGTTGACAGATTAGCATGTAGATTGGTTAGAAAAAACAGGCTTTAGCCTGTTTGTGCTATCTATCTACATGTGCTAGCCTATCTAATCTGTCAACATACTAATTGTTTGTGTTAACCTGTCTGTAAACATATTAGCATGTAAACATATTATCTTGTAGACAGGATAGCGTGTAAACAGATTAGCTTGTAGGCAGGTTAGCATGTAGACATATTAGCTTGTAGACAGGATAGAATGTAGACATATTAGCTTGTAGACAGGTTATCTTGTAGGCAGGTTAGCTTGTAGGCGGGTTAGCACATAAGCGTATATCTTTAGCAGTACCTCCTGCAGGGTCTTCCAGTTACCAGGCTGGAGCAGCATCTCTGGGCGGAGGGAAGACGACATGTGGCTGCTTGCCTCCTCCGAGACCCTCCTCCCCGGCCCCCTCATCCCCCGGGCGCTCCCCCTGGGCCTGCTGCTGTTCTTCAGGGCTAGTGCGGACCACGTGGTGCAGGCCCTCATCCAGGCCAGCCTCTTCTGCTCCGCGGGGCGTGGAAGGGAATCCGGGTGACGGGGTTCTGCGTCTGCTGCTCGACCGGCGCCTGCGTTCCAGTCAGGGGGTTGACGCGGGGTGGCGGCAGCGCCCCCTGCTGTTGTGGCGGTGTCGGCAGCAGGTGTGTGATGTGATGGAGCGGGGCTGGCGGGGGTTTGGGTGGAACCACCGCCTGGATGGAGGGCCTGGGGGGTCTGAGTGGGGTCTGGCCGGGGCCCGCTTCCCCCGTCAGCTGGTGCATCACTTCCTACTCGTTGTCCAGCCTCCTGCTCCAGCTGTTCCTCCTCTTTCTTCTCCTCCGCCTTCCTTTGGCTCCCCCAAGGCCCATCCCTCCCTCCGCCCGCTGACTCTCCCTGCTTTATCCTCTCCAGCTCTCCTTCATTCTCCTCCTCATCTTCGTCCCTCATTCTCCATTCCTCTTCCAATTTCTTCCTCCTCTCTGCTCTGTGTCTCTCCTCCTCCCCCCTCCGTCTCTCTCCCTCCTCTTCCTCCCTCGCTATCCTTTCTTCATCCTCCCTCTTCCTCTTCTCCTCCTCTCGCTTTCTCTTCTCCTCTTTCATCTGTCTGATTTCCTCTTCCTCCCGCCTCCTCTGCTCCTCCTCTTCCCTTTTTCTCTTCTCCTCTTCCACTTTCCTTACCTCTTCTTCCTCTTGCTCCCTCCTTTCCTCTTCCTCTTTCATTCTTTCCTCTTTTTCTACTTTCTTCATCTTCAACTTCTCCTCCTCCTCCTTCTCCCGCATTCTCCTTTCTTCAATCTCCCTCTTCCTCTCCTCCTCCTCCCCCTTCCTCTCCTCCTCCTCCCTCCTCCTCTCCTCCTCCTCCTCTCTTATTTTCTCCTCCTCCTTCCTTTTCGCCCCTTCTATTTTTCTGATCTCCTCCTCCTCTCTCTTTCTCTTCTCCTCTTCTTCTTGCTCCCTTTTCTGCCTCCTTATTTGCTTTCTCACTTCTCTCTCCTCTTCCCTCTTCCTCCTCTTCTCCTCTCGCTCCTGCCGCTCCCTGGCCCTCCTCTGCTCCTCCCGCCGGCGCAGGAGCTCCTTGCACGCCCAGCGGCGCACCAGGAGCCCCCTGGTGGCTGCCTGGAGCACCGTGGCCGCGTCGCGACGCAGCACCACCTCCCTCCTCCTCTGCTGCTCCTGGGCCTCCTCCAACGCCCGCCTCACCTCCTCCACCTGGCTCTGGAGGCCTTTGATCAGCTCCTGCAGGGTGCAGCAGCGAGTCACTACCAGAACAAAATCCCCTTAGTTAAATGGATATGTGTAATGACCCTTGTCTGCCACTAGATGTCACACTAGAGTACCTGCGTCTCAGACCAAAACACACACACACACACACACACACACACACGCACACACGCACACACGTGCACGCACACACACACGTACGCACTAACATGCAGGCCGTGAAAGAACAGAGGAGCTGACATAACAGCACGCACACAGAGAGAAGGTGATGTCATTCCTTGCCCAGGACTCCATTACTCCGCTACTGTATATTAGAAGATAGCTGCAACGTTAATGTTAAATATATAAATATAAAACGTCATTGTTTCACCTACACTGTGACATCCCGATTTCATCTTTATCTCATTTACAGCTTTGAACTCCAATATTATTTAAATAATAACACATTTTTATAATAATATAATAAGGCCACACAACGTCACGGGATCCAGACCAGATCAAATCACTGATCCAGACCAGAACAAATCAGGATCCCACTGGTCCGACCCACCTGCTTTTGTGAGAAGTCCCGCTTGAGGTCGTCCTGGATATCCTCATATATCATCTCAGAACCTGTCAGCTGAAGATGAATAAAAAGACATGCAGAAAGAATAACGTACAGCTTGACACCATGTATTATATTACTAGTTAATGTGGTTAATTTATTTTAAAAAGATTGATGTTTAAACATTTACAACATGGAAGGTTAAACAATGTACATACATGGAATTAAAGGAGGTTGTTCACAGCTTATGACACATACAGTACATTCACGGAATTAAAGGAGGTTCTTATGACCCTACCTCAAGTACAAGTGGGCTCAAAGCTACTGTATAGATCTTTGCTTACGGACACAATATTTGCATTTCAAAACTATGACAAATATAATGTCATCATCACGTATGGTAGCTGACATGGGTCAGGTCCTGGTTTCATCAGGTCCTCCTTAAGGAGCCCAGAATGGCCTCACCTGCTGCACCTCCTCTATCATCTGCAGAACCACCCGGCTTCTCCTCGCCTCTTGGTCTCCCTGTGAACACCCAAGGGCCCTCGGTTCCACTGGAGGAAGGTTCTCACCTCCCTCAGCTTGGTAGTGAAGACATCACACATTAGTTGGCGTTATCGGCTGTGCTAATACACAGTTTGTCAAATTAAGCGAATACCTCCTTGTGGAATGCAGCGGTTATTCTGGTGTTTCTACACAGCCCAGGCTCAACAACACTATCCCAGCCTTCTGAGGGAGCACCAAGAGGTGTTTATGTTTGATGTTCTCAAAGAACAACAAGCTTTCTCCAGCATACTGTACTTTACCGCACCTTCAAGAGCCTTACAAAGTCACTGTGTGTCTCTGAGTGCACGTTTGATTTACATAATCCCTGTGCCACAGAAAATGACATATATGATATGATATGATGATATGGCACAATAGTGACCTCTACTGGGCATAAGACAGTATTGCAATACAAAAGAAAAGGATTTTAGGTATGATCAGATCAAAAGGGCAAAAACATACAGTGGTATTGTGAAACAGAACAGGTTAAAGGAGAGATGTGCTACTATAATGCATATTGCCTATTATAGTGTAAGTATGCATGGTACTTAGGCATGACGTGTTATCGTCAATCCAACATGGAAAACACAATTTAATTCACCCGGACTACATTAATCATATCTAAATCATATGCTTACAGGTAGGTCAACAACAGGGTTCGAGCCCACGACCTTCCAGATGAGAGCCCAACACCCAGATCACTAGACCATCCTGTCACCTCTTCCCTGGTGAAGGGAAGAGGCTGAGACTAGATTAGACACACCTGTCACTCTGTGACTTTTCTGTACAAAGGACCTGACACACCAGGTGGATTGTTAGACACAAGTCCATCTGGGAAGCCGTCCATCTGTTTGAAAAGGGCAGGCACTTGATTGATGACACAAATAATACTTGACAGTTGATTGGATGAATCATGTGTGACCATGTTTGTCCTGAGTGTCTCTTATGTGTGTCTTGTAGTGACGTGGGTGTGAAGCAAATTGGGTGTGTCGTGTAGTGCGGGAGGCTGCAGCTGAACACTTTGGGGAAATTGCAAAGACAAACGGAAGATGGCGCCATTGTCACTTAAAGAAAAATGTCTTTTTGTTTTGGAATTTGCTAGCTAGCCACTATATTCTGATCTCATTAGAAATGACAAGTGGGAATAAAATGTACACTAGGCCTAACATAAAACAATGACTGGCAATGATTACAATGACATGATTGTTTAATGATATGCTTTCTTTAATTGTAATATTGTTTTGATTCAACAGAGCGCTACGGTACGGTATACCTTCCATGTCCTGAAGGACAAGCTTTTCTCCTCGCTTTTTCCATGCCTCAAAGTAGCTGACCAGTGACTCTGGCATTTCATCTGTGAACTGACAGGTTAAACACTAGCGTCAGTGAAACGAGACTAAAATACTGCAGCTCTCCTGTGAGTTGCAGTAGCCTACCTACAGTACCGTATCTGTAAGGATAAGTGAGCCTATTCACATAGGCTCACAAGGCTACCACTTGTAATATTATCTAATATTCATGGGGGACGTTTCACGAAAACAAATAGGTTTACGGTACCTGTTCATCCATCTCCTCGTCTTCTTGGACAGTGTTGTTGTCTGCCATTATTAACCTTCGATTTCACCGTATTTTTATGCAATGGAGCGGTAGGTGAATCGCATTTCCTCTTGGTTAAATAACCATCGTTTGTTGTTAGCTATATAGCTATTTAGTTATTTTTATTAAACATTATTTCGTGTCTCAATGAGGTGGCAAAGCTGAAGTTGGAACCTCGGTCTCCATAGATACAGTGTAAACTACGTGGCAACGATTAGGACAAACAAAGCCAAATTTTAAAACGATTATGAAAAATTAAACACATGAACAACTTAGTCACTGATAACGTATCCTACTAATAATTACAGAGATAACTTATCTATGTAATTGTAATTATAAGTCTCGCAGATAAGTAAATATATTTGAAGTATTAGGGTTAACTTAATAATGAAATAAATAATTAAATAATATATATCAACACTACTGGAGTGATTGTTGTATGTGTGGGCATTTAGGCAGCCAGTATGTAGGTCAAGGGGTTTGAGACCTTGTAGGTGAATCTCGAGCCTCCTCCCAAATGATGTGCCTGGCCTTGAACAATGAGTGCTCTTTCTATGGCATCTCTGATCACAAAGACCAGTTCCTCCCTCCTGTGGTGTACTTGCACTCTCTATCCCTTTGAGGAGATTCCAGCGTGGCCCACACAGGTTTTCCCATGCGCATTCCCAGGGGCTTTCGTAAAGGAACCCAGTCTCCTTCCTCAACATTTCGGAGAACCAGGCTACGGCAGCATCGCAGTGAAGACACTGTAAAGCTTGTTCTCGGTTCTTGTGACTTTCTGTGAAAACAAAAATAAACAGCACAATGGCGCCAGATCAGGCCGATTCTTTCACCAAATATCAACAGTGACATTCCACAGCCACAATGGAAGGCACTGCACCTCTCGCACTCCGTGGTCCTGATGGAGGTCACTGTGGGTCGTGTCACAACTTCAGTGTTGGCGTTTAAAGGCTTAGTCAGTGATTGTAAGCAATACACTTTTTGTCATATTCAGCGAATATCCACTTGCGGTCCGCTAGCTGCTCCTACTGTGTGTGCGCTGAAACAGAGAATCTGGTGTTTCTACACAGCCCTGGCTCTGTAAATGGGAACACAAACACTACACTATCCCAGCCTTGGCAATGTGTGTCTAATGTGTGGGGGCGGAGCTTCTGAGGGAGCACCCTATGGCATTGAAGGGAGAGGTGTTATTGTTTTGAACGAGTTCAAACATCAACAATCTTCCTCCGGAATCACGGACTACACCTTTAACACGCTGCAGAGGGACAGTGGGGTGTGTCTCCTGTGTTCCATTAGGTCCTCTGAGAAGCATGGACAAAGCAAAGCCGTGTCCACTCTGATTAGGGCCCAAGCCTTTGTCGGTGGGCAAAGTGTGCGTGGCTTTTGTTCGAGCGTGTGGGACCCAGACATGTTGTAGATTTACGCAGATTACTCCCGTCGATGGTGGCTGTGGCCCAATTGGAGCGGCACTTTGGGTATAGTAGTGGCCGTGTGTTTACACTGACGAGGGTTTTCGGTTACTGGTCTGTGGCCGTAATCCTGGCAGCCGTTTGGCCTACCTATCATGAACTCATTAAGTAAGAGTGCTGGAAAAAACCAGCGAATGAGTCTTCTCGTTGCACGGAGAATGCTGGGCTTCTTGCCAACAACACAAGGATATTTCACAGCAGTGTTGTAGTTCTCAAGACCACTTTTAGAAGGTCTCGGTCTCAACCTCAAAATCAACTGCATTTTTACTCTGCCTCGTCTCAGCCAAGTAAAAACAGGACTCTTAGACCAGTAGTCAAGACTATGTGGGACTATCAATACATTGCACATGCATTGTCTAATTTGATTGTTAACGTCATTACTGTCATTGGATGTAAATCTAACAGCAACCAAGAGTGTCAGAGTGGTTGGCCCTGTCTTATGGGCGAAGCCATAGGCATGGACCTCAACCAGGGGTACAGGGTCTGAATCTAGGCTTGAAGCAGCCGTGACGTGTGGCGACGGGTGGTACTGCAGCCTATAGGACCAACTGTGTCTATGGAATAATACATCTATGGCCTCAACCCATCATTAGCTTGGTCTTGCATTGGTTTTAATACACTCTGGTCTTGATCATGATTTGGTCTTTATACACTCTGGTCTCGGTCATGACTTGGTTTTAATACACTCTGGTCTTGGTCATGACTTGGTCTAGATACACTCTGGTCTTGGTCATGACTTGGTCTTGATACACTCTGGTCTCGGTCATGACTTGGTCTTGATACACTCTGGTCTTGGTCATGACTTGGTCTTTATACACTCTGGTCTTGGTCATGAATTGGTCTTGAAACACTCTGGTCTTGGTCATGACTTGGTCTTGATACACTCTGGTCTTGGTCATGACTTGGTCTTTATACACTCTGGTCTCGGTCTTGACTTGGTCTTGATACACTCTGGTCTTGGTCATGACTGGGTCTTTATACACTCTGGTCTTGGTCATGTCTTGGTCTTTATACACTCTGGTCTTGGTCATGACTTGGTCTTGATAAACTGTTCTTAGTCATGACTTGGTCTAGATAAAATGGTCTTGGTCATGACTTGGTCTTGCCTCGGTCTTGGGCTAAGTGGTCTTGAAACATATTCACCTTTCACGAAAGATCATGATGTGGGCTGACAGGAGAGAATATATGGTTAAGGCATCTTGCTCAAAGATGCTTTAAGGTGGGCCAACTCTGGGGCTCAAACCCACAACCTTCTGCTGGGGGTGTGCACGACCCAGACCAGACTATCCTGCCCCCTAGTGGCAGGAAAGAGTGGACCAGACCAGACTATCCTGCCCCCTAGTGGCATCAGAGAGTAGACCAGACAGACTAAGACCCACATTCAATTGACGCAGGCTGGATCCTAGACAGACGCTGTCATTGTGATATAACATATTAACCCATAATTTAATAAGGTATAAGCAAACCCATCGCAAAGCAGATGCAAAGTCTGTCTTTTTCCTCAGTGCAAATACAGATATGTGCTCAGATTTCCCTACAGGGAATTTCAATGCAATAACAGTAAAAATTACACTTAAAAGTAAGTGTAGAAAATGTAGTTCCAGTCACTGGTGTGCCATTCTAAGCCTTTATTGTAGATTGGGACCCAGCCGAGCAAAATGTAATGTGAGCCAACCTTTGTTCACAAAGGGACTTAATGAATGTACACTGAAGAGATTCAGTGAACTGTGTGTAGAGCAACTCTCCATGAGAAGAGATCCTCTGTGTGACAATCCACGTGCCACAAACCACAACAATAGACCGCTGTGACACCTATAGCAACTCTTCACAATGCATTACAGTATGATGGATGAAAGGACCATAACACTGTATTAAATCCATATCCAAACTGGGATCACCTCTAGGTATAAATGGACTGCTTTTATCCAAAGCACTTTACAGTATTTTGCCTCACATTAACACAGCAATGGTGATTGCTGCCATGGAAGTTGCAACCAACCACTGGGAGCAGTTGGGGGGTAGGGGGTTAGGTAACTTGTTCAAGGACACTTACAGGTAGGTCAACACCAGGGTTTGAACCCATGACCTTCCAGCTGGGAGCCAAACACCCAGACCGCGCAACCATCCTGTCACATAACCTCTGTTACTGCATACATCTCAGACCACAGTGATAAACCACAGTTGGAAGTGGCCATGCTCTGTCTTCAGGAGCTTCCGTAACAACTAGATGTGGTGATCTAGATACGTGAATATAGGCACAGATGTTATCGTGAGTCAGAAAGCACTCAGTTAGAAATCAAAACATATCCCCGAATACACAACGATGTACAGCAGGTATAATCACGACATATACTGCACAGTAGATAAAACAATAAATGCAAACACATTTTTCATATTTAATCAATAAGTCGTATACAATGCTTGGTAGTACTGCACACTTAACTCATAAGACAATAAACTAAATATAAAATAAATATAATAAGAGGAAAGTAAAAATTACAGGTAACAGAATAAGAGAGCTTGATGCATTTGCAACAAACATGAATGTGAAACTTCCAGGAATGTCAGTTCTCTCGCCCTGGGCCCCAACACATATTGCCCCCCCCCCCCCTCCACACACACACACACACACAGACACACACACACACTCTCTCTCTGATGGTGAGAGAATAAGCAGCCTGAGCGTAAAGCAAGAACGCTGTGATTCAGCCCAGACACAACATGGTCAGAAGACCAGATATCACAATCCTTATTTTTTTTACACCCACGTAACACCTAGCCAGGAGTTCTCATTATCAAATATTATGACTCTCCCATTGGTTGGGAAGCTGCTATTTTAACAAACGTATCAATGTATGCTCAAGATGCCAGCGGCCCCTACAGAGGCCTTCTGTTTCTCAGTGGAGCTCCCAGACAGCATGTGAAGGCTTTGTTTATCCTCAGGGACAAACAGTTCTTTATGTTAGTGTACATACTTTGTCAGATATTAAACACATATACAGATATTAACCTACGCAAGAAGCAGCATAAATATTCAAAGATTTCAATCATTATTAATTATGAATAATTACAGGTACATGCCAGAAGGCTTCGAACCCATGATCTTTGTGGCCAGGCTGGGAGACGACCACCACACTAGTACTGTAGGTCCAGGCTCAACTGTCCAATACAAATTGGCATGCAACCTGTGAACTTTGAACTCTTTTAAAGAGCTAGTTATTATGTCACCCATCGGTTTCTGAAGGGACATTTTCAGAGTACTCTATACATTGACATACAGATGGCTCTATGACTTTCTACAGTTAGATGTTCCACTAACCGCAACAGCATCTCAAAACAAAACGAATTTCATTGTGGGCCCACACACACACACACACACACACACACAAACATAGGGAGTGTGACGTCATTAATCTCTGCCCAGGATTCCATTGCTCCACTATAAGCAGTACATTGAAAACAGTTGTTTTCTGCTGTACTAATGTTTACAGTAAAACAGAGTACAGAGCACCTTTAACCCTCCAAGGTCGCCGAAGGGCTCTTCTCTGAGCTGTTCCCAATCCCACAGGCCCTCCAGCCTTGAATGACTTGATGGGCGGCTGAGCAAAACCAAGGACACGTGACGATTATTGACGCAGAGAAAATCGATGCCTTAACTTTCCAACAGAGGTTAGGGAGGGAGGGCTAAACTTGTGACAGCTACACAGCGTCATGTTACCGACGTCAGGCTTGAACATGAAGAATTCAACATGCTGGCCGACATCTGGGACGGGCATTGTGTTCACAATTGCAACATTGGAAAAGTTGCCTTCGGACAATTCTTTATATTACATTTTACATTTACAGTTTAGTTGTTTAACAGACGCTGTTATCTGAAGTCGGAATCACGTACAATAAGTAAAAAGAAACGTCACCAGATGGCATTGCAAAGAACACATAAAAAATCGGCCGACTTTGTATCCACTGGAAGTAAATCAATTTAGATGTTGACCATTAGGATGGAGAGGTCAGTGTCTGAGACACCCTCTGAAGAGATGGGTCTGCTTGAGTCCTGTGAAAGTTGGACAGACATGTGTTCTCCAGACGGCTGCAGGAGTCTCATTCCACCATCTGGTCAGCACCATGTCAGATGAGACTTGATGAGATGAGAATGAGTCTTTCAATACAAAAAATATATATATTGTCTATCACATACAGTAGTGACATATAAAACGTTCTTAAGGGTTAGGACTGACAACAACATTTAAGACATACACCCAAGAAATGTTAAGATAAAAATTACAATAAAACACAATCAATACCATAAACAAAAGCAGGTGTGAAAATATTGAAATAGTTACAAGAGAAGAGAGATGAAGCCTGTGTTGTCATGAATAATAATGAAGTCTGTCCAACTTCCACAGGACTCAAGCAGACCCATATCTTCAGAGGGTGTCTGTAACATCACATCTTAATTTTTTCTAGTAACATGTCATTTTAAATCAGATCAGATCTTGATCATTTTAAATAAGATCAAGATCAACATTCAAATGATGCAAACTGAGCACTTTAAATAACCCATAAAGGAGCAATGTGTATTTATTGACCAAAGGGGTAAGAATAAAGTTGGAGTACTAACTAATTCAATGACCAAGTCAGACGTAGGAATTTGTTGGGAAACTTAACAACATGACTATGGCAGAAAAATTGACAGTCCCACTTATGGGAAGAGGCTGAGACTAGAGACAAGTCTTTTATGCGATATAGTGCTGATGAAGGAAAGAGGCTGAGACTAGAGACAGTCTCTTATACCGTATGTTGTAGTGCTGATGAAGAGGCTGAGACCGTTGTTTAAGAAACACACAGAAAACAGTTCGAAGTGTGTGCATATGCACACACTTCCAATACAAATCCAAACAATATGGAGTCACAGCCGAGATACTGATGGGAGATTTCTCAAATGTGAAAGGTGCAAGATACTTACCACACTGTCAACACCAACACATATTTAAGGATTCCACTTCAAGCATTGCACATCTACAGTATGTGACTCCAGAATACCTTCCAGGAAGGAGCACCTCCCTTTCATCGAGATGCTGAACCCTGAAAGCCTTACACACAGGTGGATTATCGAACAGGACCGGTTAACATTTGAATTTGATGACGTATGAGCGTACTATACTACGTTGTACTGATGAAAACCAGCCTGCAACCAGCAGTGATTTTTTACGGATATGACGTGTAGTTCATAAAATGCAGATTTTTATAAAAACTGGAATTTTGTCAAAATGACCACCAGCATTGATGTGTCTCATCACATTACTTCGTTTTACACCCCATTAAGGTGTAAACCACGAGGGGTTGAGGGGTTGCAAAATGGCCTCTTCAATTACGTGGAGAGAAATACAAATAGCAAGGGGCAAACAATATATAATTAGAAGCTCTGGCTACAGGGGTACTTTTACTAAGATTTAGGTGGTATATGATCTGTCTGAATGGGCCCCCTTAATAATATAATATGGGCTTGTAGCCTATGACTGTACTGCCAGAATACATTTATAGGCTACAATTTACAATCGGTTTAATGAGTTTGAGTTTAAGACGTTTTATTGAAGAAGCTCTCTTTCAAGTGGTAAGCGTTTCATTAATGGCGTGTTGTTGTTGTAAATACCATGGTATTAATTTCAAATCGGGTCCATCATGTTTAGCACATTGTATTGCAGTCACACTTTTGATAGCACACTAAAATAACGCAACTCGCACGTGGATTGCGTAATACCCTAAATATATTCAGATAAAGATCCATATAATGGCATAAGGCCAGCAGGTGGGTGATGTTATCATATAGCCTACTATATTAATGACTTACCAACACACATAAATAACAAGGCATAGGCCTATATATCAGAGGCGCGAAAAAATGTAATGTAAATATAATTTTGTCGGTAAAGTAGACTATAGTGGACCGTACCAAATAAGGAAATAAGGGTGTTCCTTGAAATCAAAGCAAGAAAACTATTGTTATAATTAACTAGTATTGAAAAATGTTAACGGGTATCACAACAAATGTTATAACAAAGTCATTATCGAGTCATTTATTAGACATTTACAGTATTTCATCCTTCGGTAAAGGAAACCCCGGAAAACGAGCACCCCTATATTAATTTGTGGGGGTTTCCGTCCAGATAGACAAGGCAGTGAAATCTAGCCTGTTCCTTCAGACAGAGACACACACACACACACACACACACACACACTGACACACACCCGCACCGGCTTTGTCTACACAAGCGAGCGATAATGTCGGCCCCGTGCATGTGCTCTCACAATTTCATTCCTTGAGACTTACTGTTCGAGACGAAGGCTACTTCTATTCTGCACAGGTACGTATTTCTTGTAGGATATATCTGAGCAATGTGTAGCCTATTGTGGAATGGGTGCGCTGGTACCCTGGTTCTCTGACCACAGAGGATGATGAAATACTTACGGCAAGGCGGGATGCAGTGGATAATGTATTTACATCTCGGGGACGAACACATTGTTCTGGGACATACTCACAATGACCCAAACGGCTTTTAATTTGTATTTGTATATTTTACATTTTACCCTGTTTCGGTCATAAAGGTTTATTGATTGCATGTTTGCTTTATGCTACACAGTGTTATTTATTCTACGTGAAAATGTGGTGAGAAATAGAGCGTCCGTTATTGCAATACTGTAATTGTCTTCTGCAACTCCTTCCGTATAGCGTGCCCCTTTGCCTCGATTGATTATGAAATAACCGCTTACTGTCTGCTGGGTTACAAAAACCAAACCAGATGGCTAATCTGGAAGTGGCAAATAATATCTGTTCATCAGTTAATCAGGATGGCTGAAAGGCATGCTGCGTTTTGCACCGCATGTGTCATTTCATGTAGCCTATATGTGGGCGGATTGTATGCCAACTGTACTCTATGTAGGCCCCGGCAACAGAAGAAATCTTAACCAATTCGAGGATTTGCTATTTATTGCGCCGACGATGGGCATTTCCCAAAGCGATGCGTCGCGGAAAACGGCTGTTTGGGTTCGTATGCAAATCACCTCGTGTTCTTTATTCTCATCCTCCATCAATAATTTACATTAGACATTTGATAGTGTCAACAACACCCTTCTAAATATATGGCCGTGGCTTTTTCAAAAACAATGAAATATAAATGATGTCCATTCATACATTTAGGCATCATGTTCTCGTTGTCATTTTCAAATGTCAAATGGTGTAAATGTCACTCTTACAAATTTAATATTTCAGATTATTTATATAGATATCACATAACCATAACTGCTTTTAAAGACTATTACGCTGCCATGACGCATTTGATTGGTGCAATCAATGAGAATATTTTATAAAATTTAAAATGTTATTTATTCTTAAAAAAAGTTTTTAGAATATCTTTTTTTTTTTTTTTTTTTTTTAATGAAAATATTTGGAAATATATTTTCCCTTAAAAATGTTATAGGCATTTATTATGATTCAGCATTGGAAATATCTATGCTAAAACAAAAAATATTTGCGAGAAAAATAAAATCTTGGCTATGTTTGTAGGGCTATAGCCCCTACACCATGGTCTTATAACATATAGGGCATATAACGCTATTACAGTATAAAAGCTTATAATTGTGTTTCTTATTAAACCGGGTTCAGGGGCAATATAGGATCAGACCTTTAGGGGGTGCTCACCCCCTAATGAGAGTGTGATCTGTAGGCCTACATACAAATATGTCCGTAGACCTGCCCTGTAGGCCTACATACAAATATGTCCGTAGACCTGCCCTGTAGGCCTATCAATCAATAATATACAATAATAATGTATATATGTTTGTATTTTGCCTTGGTGTCTGTTATAACATTTGTGAGGGGATGTATAGTTTTAAGCAGGGGGTTTACCTAGAACATCCTTACGCCTTTATAGCACCACATATTTACTGTGTTGAGTGAATTGGAAACTGGAAGACAGATTCACGGGTTGGTTTAATGTTTGAAAAGGATCATGCCAATGTGTAGATAGACGCCCTAATGTACCTGGCGCACACGGGTGTTTGGGCTCTGTAGCACCCACAGGATCGGTGCCGTATTATGGAGCACACCCGGAACAGACTCAGTCCGAACCTATTGACTAGTCTATCGGGTACTCAGTCTTACTACAGCCTAGCCTAGCCTAGCCTAGCCTAGCCTAGCCTAGCCTATCGGTGTTTCTCAATGTCAAGGATGCTTCCTTGGTAGGACGGATCCTTCCAAGTGCCTTCCTAGTCGGGTCCTTCCG
>JAODTR010017894.1:0-25663 GCA_025399935.1 Amblyopsis rosae
AAACGAGTCCGACTTACTGCCGAGAATCCGTACACAGCTCATGCTTTGGGCGTACAGGGATTGGATTGCCCTTAAAAAGGGACCCCCTCACCCCATACTCCTGCAGCACCTCCCACAGTATCTCCCGGGGGACCCGGTCATTAATTTAGATGGTGCATTATATTTTATATAACTCTCACTTTTGCTTTCAATCTATCCTCTATACTGTAGTCTATACTTGAAAGAACAAATGGTAGGCTATATTGTGTCTAATGCACTTTCACAGGAAGGGCTACGTTTCTCAAATTAATATTGATCACTTAGTCCAGCAAACAAGTCTAAGCTCTTCCACATCACAAACATCACTACATCAGAATTATTTCCATATTTTACAACAGAGAAACCACATTTAGACATAGGCAAAACCCTATAATACTGTGCCAGTTTATTAAATATTAGTTTGCATATTATAGGGGTAAGGACAGTCAAAAAGACAATAGCCCTACTTTCTCAGGGGTCAACTTGACACAATGTCCTATGCAGGGTAACCATAGCCAATTCAAGAGAGAATATAAAAATATACTAGTTCAGAATATCTATAAGAACAAAACTACATTGCAACTTTGTTGTTTTAACTCCAGCCAATGAACAACAACATTAGACAAACAAAACTGCAGGTATGTAATGCCTCGGTTTGTTTACTGCGATGTTATTTGCACAAACGTGGAATATGACTTGTGAACCTGAATTCGTGTAAACAATGTGTTATGATTGGAAAGATACATAACGGTAGTAGAACAAGAACACATTGTAATGTGCAATAAATATAAACGGTACTTAAGAAATATAGGGAAGCTAAGCCTGTTGACATTGATGCAATGTTCTATTCGATCACGTTAGGGTGAGCTATTTTGGCATATGTCAAAACAGGACATATCTGACAGCACTAACATTAGCGAGCAGTTAACATTGGCTATAGTTAGTAAAGCTGCGGTTACATTACAGTAGCAGTTGGCAACTACAGGCTGTATGCATTCCCGCGTAGCCGCTATCCAAGAGGCCTACATAAATCCGTAAACTTGTTTTCAGGCTACAACTGTGATGGTTTGTGTAATAGCCCAGAGTAATGGTTGAACTAGGCCATACGTGAACATATCAAGACCTTGATGTTGGCAACAAACGGAGCATTACGTTGGTGACACAGCTAGTCATCGTTAGCTACTGGTTAGCAACAACACACACACACTAGGCCTGGCAACGCAGCTCCAGAACCACACAAATGAATACGGTCTTGCATACAGCGCAGCTCAGTGTTATATAACGACGTGTGCTATTTCATATGACTTGCTTACCTGTGCGTATGTCTAGGAGGTCAATGATGCTTCTATCTAGTTAGCAGACCGACCGATATTGGAACACTACAGGGCAGTCCAACCCAAGCTTTGAAACGCCTCCAAGGGCGGCGAATAGAAGGTGGGGCAACGAGAGAGACACCACCCATGAAACGTCACGCTGTCATTCCGTGGTCTGGTGGTGGTGGGAAAATGTTGTCATATTTCTATTTTCTATCACACATTACAGACAGATTGAGGAGTAATTATTAAAATGTCACTTAGTCTTAATTATTCCGGTAATTTATTATTCAAAAATATATTTTGAATATAGATGCTTGCAATATCACGGGGGTATAGCTCAGTGGTTGAGCATTTGACTGCAGATCAAGAGGTCTCCGGTTCAAATCCGGATGCCCGCCCCCTCCTTATTAATATTTATGCTCTAAAGCTTTATTGATAGCCACACAAATGAAAACCTACCACCACAGAGAAACTAGTACAGTATGGTAAGGCTACTATAAGATTATTACATAGTGCACCCTGCCTACTCTACCAGGCCGGTAAATGGATGCTTTTCTTACAATAGACAACATGGCTTCACATGTTGTATTTATGCTCTACAGCTTTATTGATAGCTACACAAATGAAACCTACCACCACAAAGAAAGTATAGTAAGGTATGCTCCGATAATATTATTACACATAGTGCACGCTGCCTACTCTACCATACACAGACACTGGAAAAATATAATAAAATGTATGCTTTTCTTACAATAGACAACATGGCTTCACATGTTGTTCGGGGCGAAATCAAATAATAGTAAATCCCAAACCCGTTACATTTTTTATAACAGACTCAGATGGCTTCACTTGTTCAGGGTTCAAACGCGTTATATTGATCTTCCTCTGTACGGTACTGTATGTACTGACGGCTGACTGACGACCAACTACCGCCACCTACTGGACACCTCCGGTCTCTACTGGTTTCCATGGGAGTCTACCATCAGACATAGGAATAGGCATCTTAAAATGACATCAGATAGCATAGCAAGACATTTATACGTACTCGCAGTTAACACCACGTACATGACACAAAATAAATATTAGTAACAAAACTATCACCGAAATGAATCGCTTAAACCCGACCGTGCCTGTCGAAGATTATCTCGGTATGTTTATTTTATGTAGCTAAATTCCCATATTGCATCACTGTTGAGCTAATGTTAGCTTGCCTGTAAACAGCTGTTTACATTAGTGCATTGCATTGAAATCCATGCATTCATCCATCCACCCACCCATCAATGTAGAATTCACCACATGATCCTTTCATGTTCTCACTGTGTCGTTATGTATGTTTGTTTTGCAGCAGAAACTAAAGTGTTGTTCTACTTGAGTGATGCAGTTACTCAGCTGTTGGAACATAAAGAGGAGTACACCCAGTTTGGGGTTGTCCGCTACTTCGCAGAATAGTATGTTGTTACCTAGTTGTTACACATCTTTGCACATTTTTTATTGCTTCTTTTTTGGATTTCCATGCAATTCTAGAAAGTCATTTTTAAACCCATTAGAGTCTTAACAGACTGGCAAACTATACAAATAAGACAATGAAATAATTGAGTTATTTTACATTATTAAAATAACGTATTTTACAAGAAGTTCATATCATTCTTCGTCGTGTGTTTATGTCAGTTTCAGCAGTGTAAAAAATGGCAACCATGTCCTCTTTAGAGAGTATAACTATATCAAAGCCACTCCTCATAACAGAGGCTCCTTCATCAAAGTCTTCTGGAGGTGTTACAGACAAATTGGAAAGAGTGGAGGTATGGGTGACTTTTTCAGTTATATTTTTTGTAGCTGAGGTTCTGTCTTTTTTTAGAACTACACTGCTATTCCCTAATCTCTCAGTAGTACAATTGTTGAACACTGTAAAAGCTCACTAACTGTTGCAGCTATTGTGCCCCCGGTACTGATAGAACAATATACCACTTAAACATATGCAGCATAATACTGTTTCTGATTGTTTCCTATATTTCAGACTTACTCTCCATGCTGGAGTACAGCTCTCTGCTCCAGTTACTGTGTCCAGACTTTCCGGTGGAGATGGCACAGAGTGCAGCCAGGTTAGTTAGCTACAATTCACCATGAACCAACGCTTATATCATCACACATACCGTAATTGTTTTTAATACCGAAGAAATTGTTTATTTCTTAATCTCTCAGGATTCATTTATTGGGGTTTGATTACTAGGGCTCTTCAAGAGGGATTGGTAAACATACCAGCTACACTATAGTCAGAGATGATGAATGTTTTCTTTTTTTATTCCTGGAGGGACATTGAGCTCAAGTCAGAAGTGGTTTTTAAACCCACCAGAATGCATAAAACGTGGCTACTGTTGACCTCTGTGTCTCCTTGTAGGATCGTCTTGCTGGATGATGCCACGGACTGTCTGATGTCTTTCTCAGACTTCATGTACGCTTTTCAACTGCAGTTCTATTACCAAGGTACATTACAGAATGTCTTTCCCTTTATCTCCATAAGGCTATTTAAAAGATGCGAGCATGAGCATGTATTCATTTTTTAAGGACAAGCTATAGTACAGAGTGAGGAATGGAAATATGGTATTGAATCAGCATCCTTATGCTGCAATCTTATTATTGTCCTCTAGGAGGAGCAGGTTAAGGGGGTGTTGTTTGTTTCCATGTGAAATGTAGGTTGTAAAGGGCTATATAAATAAAATGGACTTGAATTGACTCTAATGTCATCAGGCAAGTTATGTATCATTTTAACGCTGTGCAAATAACTGATAAACCCTTGTTTATTTCTTTTATATATGCCGTAGAGTTTTTGGACAGTTTACAGGCCATCTACCAGGACCTGTTATCAGGGAAGAGCCCAAACACAGTGATCGTCCCTACTTCCACATCGGTAGAACCGTTCCCCTCTGTGGCTGCAGAGGAGAATGACAGGCAGGACCAGCAAGGAAGTGTAGATCCGTCCGTGCTGGCAGAGTGTCTAGACAGCCTCTGTGACAGGCTTAAACATAGGTAAACAGACCTCTTCAGGGCACACGCGGGTCATTCTGTAATGTTGGGAATGTGTTGCCATCAATTGTTCCCATGGCTGCAAACCAGAGCCATATAAAGAACAGAGTTGCGCCATCTCCGTTCACTTCAATGGACCGTTTTTTAGTAAACTGATGACTGATGTCACTCACAGCACAGGAAAACCAATACCCTATCTCAGAGGTCTTCAACAGGTGGTCCGGGACCCCTAGGGGGTCCTCAGAGGTACTGCAGGGGGTCCCCCAAAATGTTTTTATCCAAAACTTATTTTCTTCCAAAAATTAAAATGTCAGAAAATATACATTAACATACAAAATAAATTAAATTGTTTGAATGGTGTAGTTAGAGGCCTACGTTTTTTATACATGGTAATATAGGCTGCCCTACACAACTAAATATTTTATACTATATTATATATTTTATATTATATGTGAGAGGGTGTCCCTGTGTCGTTTTTCTATCAGCCAAGATAGTCTCAATAAGGGAAAACGTGAAATCTTCTTTAAAATGTTTATTTAATTTAGTAAATGAATGGAATAGTCTAGTAGTGTTTTGCCTGCCTTTTGTTTGCATGGCGGTGTTGGTTGCCTGTGTAGCCACCCCTCCAGATCTTGTATGAGAGAGGTCTTGGAGCAGAGTGACAAAGTGTCATACTACAGCTTCCTAGTAAGCCTGGCTAAACACGACAAGGTCAACCAAGATATAGGTAAGGTGCTAAGCTGATACTGCTAGGTCTGCTGCAACTAATAGTGCTAATATACTGTAGAATTTATATATACATTATACAGTATAATGAAAATTGAAACGTTAAGAATTGAATATATTGATTTCCAGTTCTAAAAATCATATACACTTCTCCTTTTATTGTTATATCTTTTTATTTTGTATCGGTAAACAATTGGACAACCCCTGTCTCTGAAGGAGTGCTGCCAAGCAAGTCAGAGTTGCTCATTGACCCAGAAATGGACCAGGAGCTGGAGAAGCTGTGAGAGAACGCACGCACATGCGCGCACACACACACACGCACAGACCGTTGCGTGACAATGAAGTGTGTGCACAGAATCACGTTTTCTTCCTGTGCTGCCCCAGTATATCTCAGATCTCCGTCAGCCCTGGCAGCAACAGCAGTGGCAGCGCGGTGGGCGTGCTGAAGGACGTCCAGAAGAAGGCATCCCCCAGAAGGAACCTCCACCACCGCAGGAAAAAGGAGGTGGAGAGTGACGGCTCCACAGAGGAAACGGACTCCTCCGAGAACTAGATCTGTGAAGCCTGACCTTTCACCTTAACATGACCTTTCACCTTATCCTGACCTTTCACCTTAACATGACCTGTTAACTGCCTTATTTGTCAGAATCATAATCCAAGCAATGTAGCAAAGTAATCTAACTCAAAACCATAATAGTTTGTAGACATGAATAATAATGTTAATGGATTATACAAAATAATCAATGACATCTCAATAAAAAATGACGGTAGCAACCCCATGCATCATCTTCGAACAGACTTCTTACCATTTTTTACTGTATTAATTGTGCATGTATTCATCAGAGCTTAATATACTGTTAATGTGTTGAAATGGTGGAGAGATCAACATGTTTTGTTGATACGTTTTTTTTGTTGTTGAAGGTATTAAGCCAGGATGTTGCACAGTGAAGCTTTTTCTATGCATGTCTGGTCATAAATGCACAAATGACATCGATGCATTAGTTAGAAACACATCTACAAATGTAATTAGCAATTCTTCTATATAATATTTATTCACTGTGGATAAAACGTGTGAGAAGCCTTTGAAATGACTGCTGCAATAAACACAATTAAACTACAACAAACTAAACAACCAACATGTCTTTGCTGTCTGTTATCGTACTAGAAACATTCTGTTACTATAGTCTTCCAATCAACAAAACAATATGCAGATGTGTGGAGTTGCCAAACTAGTTGGCTTAGCTACTGCTTATCTATGACTAATAATTTATAACAAAGAAAGGAGCATAATAGTGCTTATTATGTAAAAGTAAAATACGTATTACAAATTACTAGTAGCATTCTCTTAGGTTATTGGTTTTAACTTGAAGTGTGCTTAGGCCTACAGCATATTTACTTGCTCAGATAATACTGACTTGCATCCACATATGGAAAACAGCCATTTGATCAGACAAATGTTCCCTCCATAATGTTCAACATCAGAGTTCCTGACTAAGTTACACTTGGAAAAAAAAAATCTGACAATTGTTACAAAGGTTGATGCATGCAATCTGGTGAAACCTTGAGTTTCAGTGAGTGTATAAAGTTATACTGTATGAGCATGTCGTTTTCAGTCTAGCAGAATTAACTTAATACATTAGAAAAGTAAATGTTTACATTCTACTTTGAAAAGCAACGTAAAAGGCAATGTCAGAGCAGCTGTGAATACACTTTATTGACAACCACTATAATCATTGTGTGTGTATTGTCTACATCTTTACAACACTGAGCATGCAGTGATACAACCATATTTTGGTCAAACCAGCCGCATACAACATTAACTTTACAAACATCATACATATCTATACAGATCTATGTTGATCAAATTATTTACACTCAATCCCAACGGCATTAGAGTTATAGAATCTGAACAGATAGAATAAAAACCATTCCTGTCATAATATGCTGTGGAATTGTGCAGGGGTGGGCAGGAATGGTAACCATTTGGACAAGGGATAATAATGTTTCACCATAGTAACAGTCCTAACAATGTAATCAGACATGATGGTGACCACTGCAGACTGAATGGCTGTTGTATCTATTTAAGGTCTGTCATTAGTGCCATTTAACGCCAACACTTAATACTTACAGTAGTAGCCAGTCATCAATGTACATAGAATATAGGCACTCGTTTTTGAACACGGAACACTGTGCAGACAGTCCACAATTATCTCCTCATATAACACAAGATTCATTTAGCATGTTTTCACAAATTGGCTGATTTAGTATTTTTAGATCAAGGTTTTCCTTGTTTAGCCCATGTCTGCCCTTTGCTTAATGGATGTGATAAAGTATAGTGTGCAGGCCCAGGATGTATTTGTTTTATTTAAACAAAAAAATAATATATTGCCATGAGAATGCAAGGTTTAAAGGTGGAGTTAGCTATCCTGGAAGATTGTTGATATTTGAATTCAATCAAAGCAAGAACACCTCTCCCTTCAACAGAGCATAACAATGTTGTTCTGGAAGTAATTTTCTCTATTGACCTTTCGAAAAATCCTTCTATAAAATGTTTTAAGCTTGGAACCAAGCCAAACAGCTTCGAGGTTGTGAATCAATGGTATATGCTCAAGTAGAAGCCACAAGTTCGTATGATATCAACCTTATTGTAATATAAACACGATTTATTTGCGATATCACAGATAACTACTACAGTACCCACAATGCTAAAGTGTGAAAGTGACGTCTCTGATTGGTGGAACTGGCTATCCTCGTGATACCATCCTAATTTCGCAAGCTTGCTTTAGCGCTTCGGAGCTGATCGGGAACTCGGAGAGCGGTGCTCTTTGTTACCATGGAAATGTTTCAAATCCCGCGAAGTCATATCGGCTAGTGAGAATTGCTAGCGCTGAATAGTATGACTGATCATGTTAGAAGTATAGATAATATGATACTATTGTATTATACTTTTATAATGGTTTAATATACACAATCTGATAACTAATTAAGAAGAACCGTGGAAGAATATGAATTTTCTGGGATTTGCGATGGGTTATGTACACAGTCTTGTACATTTGCCTTTTTTTCAGTTTTTTGCTCCAAATCTAATTGTTTATGGTCACGGTCACTCTCGTAACTGGCTGGCTTGGTTCCAGGCTTAAAACTCTTTAAATAAGGATTTACAAAAAGTCAATGGAAAAAACTAATGGGAATTTTTCTTCCAGCACCAGAGCCCCTAAAAAAGTGGCCGGTCACTGTTACGCTCTATGCCACATGGGTGCTTTCTCAGAAGCTCCGCCCCCCACATTGGACACACATTGCCAAGGTTACAATTGTGTTTGTTGTGCAGTCTGCACCACTTTGTATGTGTTCAGAGCCAGGGCTATGTAGAAACACCTGTTGGATAGTGATTAGATATTTATCTGAATAGACAAATTGTGTATTGTTTACAATACCCGACTCCACCTTTTAATCTAATCTAGGTATTTCCTTCTGTGGGAACAGTTTCTTTGGTCCCCCATTCAGTTATAAATATAACCGCACAGGGGGTCAACATTTCAACACACCATTCTGTTGCATATTTATTAAATTGCACTGTGTCATATTGGCCTTATTTATATTGTCTTGTGGACTTTCTATTAGTACTATATGTAGAGCCATTCCAGTTATTGTTCTCTAAATTGGAACAAAAATATAAAGCAGCAAAAAGAGATATTAGGCACTCAACCTCAAAATCATCAGTCCACAGATATAAATCCCAAGGTTGTGTAGATTGTCAAGTCTTATGGCCAAAATAGGCCTATTACACGAAGGGGGGATTCAGTTGCATCAATGAACGTCATTGTTGTCAAAAACAATAAACATTAAAGACTACTATCTTTGATAAATGTGCTTCTCACAGTACCAATGGGAAGGCTTGTGTTTTACAATTCACCCCACATGACATAGCACAAGAAAGTTTTAACAGAGAACATTCAATGTATTTTCATAACATAGTCTAGCCCGGATCCAGCCTCTGTGAATCGCAACCGCATTCAAATTGTCCAGCGATGCTCGAATGGTGAAGATGTATCGCTATACTCCAAATCAATGATGCATGAGATGGAAACCAGGCTGGAATTAGTCCTTGAGGTCCCACAATGTAAATATTTGGTTGAAACCCCCCCCCCCATTGAATTCTACTTTAGCTTGACAGGTTGACGTAGATGGTCACAGCACTAACTGGCTCCATGTGGTATGAATCTGTCAATGCTGAGCTGAATGAACGATGGTAAGACTTAGTCTTCCATTGTGACAGATATGTAAACTCTTTTCATTTCAGACCTGCCATATTCTACAATAAAACAACATTTTCTTTAACTTCTTAAAGGGGTAGCAGCACATTTTTAACAAGCACAAGAACCTCAGACTATTATTAGGTTAAATCTTTGTGATGTGGGACTGTTAATGAGCCTGGTTGATGTTCGTTTCCTCAGTCAGGATGAAGCCTTCAACATAGTAGGTACACATGCTTAGGTAGACTGTACAGTGACACCAGTATTTGAAAGGAGAAGCTCTCATTAATTGAAGGTATCAATGGAAATACCGTTTGGCCTAGTAAAAAATATAGAAGATATACAGTTGTCTATGGTTGGTATAACCTATCAATTTTACTCCACTCAACATCACATTGACTGTGACACTGTCCATCCAATCCAGAAGTACACATCTACTGTATGTTATCATCACCAATCCAAAAGACAGGCCAACATGGTCTTACTGTGCCAGTTGAAAAAAGTCTACCATGCAAGATGTTCAAAGACGGTTTAGTCCAGTCCAGTTTGTCCATTGAAAGACCAGGCTTACGTGCACAAATAGTGTGAAGTCGGTGCACCGTATGAAATGTGGCTTATTCGATGAAGATGTCTTCAGTGGGACAAGAGTACCCAATGTGTTCCTTGTAGTACTGCTGAAAAGCCCTCCTGGGGTACAGAAGAAAACAGACAGTCAGCATTATAGACACTAATAGACAGACAATTCAAACGGACATCTTTTGTGCTGCAAATGCATTCACATTAATATCAGTTGCTACAGTATTTAACACTCCACATGCTAGCAGTTCCTGCTCAGCACCCAAACATAAAATGGATGGAAGCTAATATTTTTGCTAGGCGATGCAAGTGACATTCCGTTTATACATATCAGAACATCACCGAATTAACATTTGATAGTGGTCTGCTACACTAACAATAACTGAAATGGGAAGATAGAGCTCTCACCCTACAGACTCAGCCAGGGGAAGTGATGTCATCTCTGACATCATCACATGACAGGCGAATCGCTGCTGGTCTGGATGCTTGGTGATGAAACCAAAGTACCTGGGGACAAGAGCCATGGAAAGAGAGAGTTACGGCAATGGAAGTTTAACATTTTCAACGGTCACATGGTTCATGGAGAGGCAAAATCTATGGCAAAACAGTTCCAGGAAGTGCTTGGTGGGCAATTTGAATCAATATATTTACATATATATATATACTGTAACTTTCATTTTTTGATAATTATTAGTCAATACATGCACCGATTTACATTTCCAATATAATTTAGTAACTTCCGGGAACTATTTTGAGGCTCCATGATTCACCGTTGCTGTGAAAAAATGGTCCATTGGAGTAAACAGAGATGGCTCTGCTGGGGACGGAATGATGGCTCTGCTGGGGACCAATCACAGTCCACGTGGAGAGAGGCCATCCAAAAATAACGATAGTATGCTACAATATGAAAATGTTACCGATTTTGAACATATTATCTCATTTATCTTATTTATACTGTACAGCAATACCTCCGAGCTAAGGCATAGGTCACCGCGGTTAACTCACTTGCTGTGTTTTGGATGACAGCCACAGAATGAGATGTTCTTCAGATGGAAGAAATGAAAACATTGCTCTCCCTGAGAGAGAGGGAGAGAGAGAGTGAGAGAGGTGGACATCTTGGATTCTTGTTATGGTTTGAATGGAGGATAAGAGGAGCGCACTGACCCTGTCTGCTGAGTGACACTGGTCCTGGACGCTGATCTTTAAGCCCCGCACACTGACCTCCAGGACACAGGCTGAAGGACGCTGCATAGCTCTCCTGTTGCTTGCCACCTAGTAACACACCAGTATCACATCAAACAGGCCAAAGACCATGTCAATTGACCTATCACAAGCCCCGCCCCATTTTGCATGTCCTCCAATAACAGTTTATCTTTTTTTTAATCTGACAGAACCTCTGTTTTCCTGTACTAGCTTTCTATGGTGTTTTGTCCTACTTAGTTACTGTAACTAGGTACAGTAGTTACTGTAACTAGGTAGGAGGTAGGACAAGTTAAAAGGGGCGGGGCTTGAGAAAGGTCAATTAAAGGGAGGGTTAGTCAAGAACGCTTGCTAACTTCGAGCTCAAACCAAAACAAACTCCCTCAGAAGCTCCGCCCCCACACACATTGAAGCGCATTGTGAAGCCAAGCGGGATTGTTGTTGCGAGCGGTGTTCTAGACGCAAAGTGCGATGAAATTACGCCTAAAATGGGCGCTAACGCGTACATGAGGCCCAAAGTATTTACTACTTATATAACATACTTTGTAACTAGCTAACAATGCTGGCACCCGGGCTAGACAACTATGATGTGGTATTGTGGTTGTGTATGTAATGCACCTTCTGCATAGCAACACATAGGACATCGTTGCCTTTATGGAAGGGGACCTGGACCGAACCCAGAAATCTCACAGAGAACCTCTCTATCCACCCATCTGTATGACCTGAGTGGTGAGGAGAAGACGTAATCATGCTGTTAGCCTCATATTCTTATTGTTGTTTTGAACAGTTATTAAATATATCAAGCCAACGCATCATAGGCAACAGACAGTAATATATATTTAGATCTCGCTGGTACCTTTGCTGGATTCCTTTGGGACCCTGACAGCGTAGTAGGCAGGGAAGATTCCGGTAGCTCCTGTCCTCATGTTGTAACCTTGACACCACAGGTCTTCAGACTGAGCTAGAATCAGTACGGGGTCATCTGTCTCTAGGTGCAACTCGTCCGCATGACGAGGTACGAACCTAATATGCGCACCCACGCGCGTTCGTGCGTGCGCACCCAGAGAAAAAAAAAAGATTATTAGGGAGAACACAAAGTATGCTGTGTGTGAGAGTGCATGTGTGTGTGCGTGCGTGTGTGTGTATTAACCTGTAGACAGCTCTATGGCTTTGCTGTCTCTCCATTCCATCCAGAACACAGGAAAACATGCCAAACGACTCTGCACCTGGGTAACCAGTGGTGGATATTGCTCACCATTACAATCAATACTTATTTTACACTTTGATGTCCCCTTTTAGGGCCCCATTCTGCATGATGCAACATTGTGATATTACCACCATGTTGGCCTGGGATGTTCTAAATACTAAACTCTAAAAATAGTAAACTCACCAGTTGCCTTTTCATAGTGTTTAAGGCTAATTGGTGAGTTTAGCGTTAAGCAGTTAAGTGTTAAGTGTCTGTTCACCTGATGGGTGAGTTTGATCAATTGTTTCATAGGTGTGGTATTTTGGAAGGCAGTGCTTTGAAATTGTAACATTGTGTTAGATGTCTGTGTCTAATGTAGATTTTGTGTGTTTAGTATTTTCACTGTGTGTAGTGCTTTGCAAAAAGTGTGAGACTGAGAATGTGCTAATAGTTGTGCAGACCTGGGCTGTGGTTTTGCTCCCTAAGTGGAAGATTTTGCTGGGCTTTTGTTTTGCAATCGAAAGAAACTGTAATGTAATGGTGCAAACAAGGAACTGACCTGTGGCGTTGTAATTGCTGCCACCATTGACAACCACGTTCAGGAACTTTCTGCTCCTGGGAACTCCGACCCTTCCTCCTTTAGACACCTCCTCCTCAGAGGTGGTGGTTGACATTCCCTTAGGCTGCCTGCAGATTGTCACATACTCCTCTCTCCTCCTCCTCTCCTCCTCTCGTTTCCTCTCGTCCTTCCTTCTCTCTTGGGGAGAGAAGATGGGGAATGGTTAGCATATCAAGACAGATCCAGGAAGGGTCTGTTTCGGGCTCCCTTAGTTGCAATAATGACTAAAGACAAGTTGTAATGCCCGGTAAGCACTTTAAAAACAAAACAAAACAAAATAAAGAAATAACAACGGTGGATCGAGCTAATTTAGTGCATTATGCTGAAAAGTATACCAAGCTGTATCTTCATGTACAAGCATTTTAATGAGTGTTTTCTTCTCGTTACCTTGACTGTTCTTCTCCTCATCTTTGACCTTTCTCTTTCTCTCCTGCTCGTAATCTGGGTCTTCGTCCTCATTGGCCGACTGGTAGACCGTCTCTGTGTCGCTGTCGTCGTCGCGGCCTTTGTAGCCATGGTGACAGTCCTTAAGCCTGACCAGCTCCAACTGAGCGTGCTCGTCAACCACCAGAGTATATTTAATGGAGTCGTAATTCAGCCCTGCGAAGGCTTCGCGGTTTGGCGCCGTGCGATTGGCTACCGGATGACCTCTCACGTGGTCAGAGCTAACAGAGACACCCCCGTGTTGATGAACTCCCCCGTGTCCAGAATCCACCCCTCTGGCTCTTGACTTGGCGTGGTCCGTCTCCCTGTTGTTGTCAAGATGGCCGCTTACACCATTGAGGCAGTTGGAGGGGGTCGGCTCTCCTTCACCTTCTTCCTCGCTGATGTCAGGGTTGGTTCGGTCGGGGTGGGTGGGATGAAGGGGCCCAGGTGGGGGCCCCTCCGTGTCTGAGCTCAGGGACATCCGGTTAGAGCTCGCCTCACTGCTGGACCGGGACAAGTTGGTGGGACAGTCCTGGGCAATGTCGTTGTTTGGGTCTGGGGAAAGACGAGCAGGGAATGGTCAGAACACTGAAGAACAAAGCAAAACTACATATATTATAACGTTGCATGCAGACACAGTAGCAACTGTTTTTAATGTGTCAATATGTTCATGTCAGACTAATACCTAGACTGATGAAGCTATGTGGTTTAAGGGCAATAATAAGGCCCCCTGAACAATGTGTAGAAAATCATTTAAAGTGATTCTATATGACGTTTTGCCACTATATGTCACACTATAGTTATCTAACTTGCTTTTTGGACAAAACAAATGCTTCATGGACCACGCACACACACATGCACACACACATGCACAAACATGCACACACGGCTGCTTGGTTATGAAACCAAAAAATAGAGGCGTTCTTATTACAACACTCGCAGAGGTAGTGTGATGTAATTCAATTACTCCATTCACATTGAAAATAATAGTTTGCTATGTTATTTTAAATGTTTTAAATATTGTATATAGGACCTATAATGTCACAAGCACTATATAACATGCACAAGCTGAGGCTGACTTGGTTAATGTAATATGTATAGTATTAGTATACCCTTAAATAGCAGCAAATCTAATAATACTGGATGTTTAGCATTAAGCTATTACTGTATGTGACGTCTCCGCTAATAGGATTTTGCTGACTGTTCCAAATGTAAGAACTTGCTGACTGTTCCAAACATAAGAACAGATTTAGTATAAAGGGCTTACTTGTACGCAGCCCCATCAACTTGGAACGCCAACAGCTATTGAAATCGAAAGATCTTGTCCCTCTTCGTATTTTTAAATCAGCGATGAAGGACTCAATGTTTATGTGTTAGTTGTGTTAATCAGTGCTATATATTTACTGTATGTTGTTGTTTTAACTACATTACCTGTATTTTATGGACAGTTGCTGCTCCATAACAGCTCATGTGGAACTGTTTTAAATTACGATATGGTGCGTACAGTTTAACGTGGAGCCTTTCCTACTGAATCATGCCACAGAAAATATCAGTAACTGGGTAGTATAGGGGTTCAGTCCCTGAATCCCTAGGTAAACAGTTGTTTATGTTTATCTTAGTACATGTCAATGATGTTTTTTTACCTGACTCTTGAGACCACTGCTGTGTCCTGTCTTGCCTATTGTCCTGCTTGACTTGTATCCTGTCTTTAGTGTTGTCCTGCTTGACTTGTATCCTGTCCTGCTTAAATTGTGTCTTGTTTTGAGTCTTGTCCTGCTTAACTTGTGTTTTCACTTGTGTCTTGTCCTGCTTGAGTTGAGTCTTGTCCTGTTTAACTTGTGCATTGTCCTGCTTGAGCCAGGTTTTGTCTTGTGTTTTGTTGTCCAACTTGCCTTGTGCCTTGTCCTGCTTGACTTGTGACTTGTCCTGCTTTATTTGTGACTTGTCTTGCTTGCCTAGTGTCTTGTCCGGTCTCCCCTGTGACTTGTCCTGTTTCCGCGGTGCTACCGGTGTGCGTGGGACCACCATGGCTGTCAGACAAATGGTCTGGTCGTGGAAAGAGTTAATTTTGCCTTGTCCCCGTCCTCTAGCGCCCCCTCTGGTCCCGCCCGCTTCTTTGATGTCCTCCACTCGGGGGGGCCGTTTCCCTGGTCCCTGTTCTCTGGGGTTCTGCGGCGCCGAGCGGTCTCTCCCCTCGCACAGCCTCCCTCCCCTCCGCTCAGCCTTCACCCCCTCCCCCCTGCCCCTCCCCTCCCCGGTGTCCCCCCGGGTGGACGCTACGACGACGCCTCTGCCCCCGCCTCCTCCCCTCCCCCTCCCCCTTCCCCAGCCGCCCCTCTGCTGACCCCAGGGTGCGTTGGCGTGTTGCTCGGGCGCCGTGCCGGGCGGCAGCGTTCCGTGCGGTGGTGCGTGCGCGTCAGGGCCGGTGTGAAGGGGTGCGCTGGTGGTCTTGCCCTCCGTGCTGCTGTTGGCCCGGGGGGGCTTGGGGGCGGGCCGCCGCTTGCCCGGCTGAACTTTGTCCTCCTGGGCTGGAGGTGGATCGCCTTCACACACACACACACACACACGCATGTGCGCACGCGCATGCACACACACACACAAATAAAACATGCACACACACACACACACGCACGCACACACACACACACACACACACACAAACACACACACACTCACACACACACGCATACGCATGCGCAAGTAAAACACACACACACACAAGCACAAATAAAACATGCACACACACACACACGCACACACACACACATACGTGCGCGCACAAATAAAACACAGACACACACATTCACACACACACGCACGCACGCACTCACACACACACGCACGCACAAATACATGCACACACACACACACACACACAGAACAAGGTGCTTAGGCAAGCAGTTGAGATAAGGATTAGGACATTACAGGAAGCAGTTAACCCTTTCTTAATGAAGCAATAATACATCTGGGGAAATAAACTCAAAAAGGACATATTAAGATACATTTAACATTGATCAAAACATACAATGAATGCATTGTTTGTAGTGCTAAAAAGTGTAGCTATTACCACATTAGCATCACTCTTTAGCATCTAATAAATGATCCTTTAGCTAACTTTCATTGTGCTGTAGCTCTCTGACTGTTTACCCCAAGCAGTTTCACTCATATACTCCATGGTCAGATGTATGGCTCCTGTTTGGCACCCAGGTTAGAGTAAACGCACCTGTAATGTGGGGGGACGACGGCTGTGAGTCTTTCCAACTGTCTTTCTTTCCCAGGGAGTTGTTGTTAATGGTGTCCTGGGTGAACAGTGGTGGGTGGAGAGGTTTAAGAATGAATGCTGTAGACACACACACACACGCGCACGCGCACACACACACACACAGAGGAGGCCTTGTTCTATTCTAGCTCTGGTTGAAAGCAGCTGCGTGGAACCAATAAATCCGCCTTTGTTGTTGGGTAGTTTTTGTGTTTACCTCAGAACTGACAGGCAGGCAACAGACACAGAAACAATGCTAAGTGCAGCTTACTGTTAAGTGCCCCCGAATAGTGTTTCTGTACAGTTATGACAGACAGACAGACAGACAGACAGACAGACACACTTAAAGGTTAATCAATCATCAGATGTAAAGTACGGTAATAGTTAAAATCAATAGATTGAACAGTGAGCATACAAACAATAAGTGACTCTAAGTGGTTCTTCTGTTCCCTGATCCCCCAAAACATTATTGTGTGAGTGAAAACATAGAAACATACAGGAAAAACAAATATAATTATGCAAATTTTACTAATATAAAGATCATCTAAACACAATCTAAAAGTTAATATTTAAATCATGTTTTTTAAACTAGCAATGCTCCAATTAAAAACATTACTTATAAATAATTTCACAACCTCACTACAAGTATCTATCGACATTTTTAGAACTGTTATATACAGCATCTGCCTTCTGACGTGTCTCTCTTCTCTCTCTCCCTCTCTCTCTCTCTCTCTCGCTCACCCTCTCTCTCTCTCTCTCTCTTTCTCTCCTCTCTCTTTCTCTCCTCTCCTCTCCCTCTCTCTTCTTGTTCCCTCTTCCGCACTCTGTCTCGCCCCCTCTCACTCTCCCCCTCCCTCTTTCTCTATGCCTCTCTCTACCCCTCCCCCCTCTCTCTACCCCTCCCTCCTTCTCTCTCTCTCTCTCTCTCTCTCTCTCTCTCTCTCTCTCTTTCTCTCTCGCTCTCTCTGTCTCCCAGCTCTGATGGCGTCACTGCCAGTAAGAGGTGAGAGAGCGTACGGCGGCGCTCCCAGAACAGGAAGTGACATCGTACGGCGTCACAGAGGCCACGCAGGGAGGAGGCCGCTGTGACGATGCTGACTCACCCTCTGGGGATGCCTGCCTACTGCACACCCTGCTTCATTACTATGGTTACAGGGAGCGAGAGCCGGCGGGGGAGGGTGGGAGGGAAGAGAGAGAGAGAGAGGAGGAGAGAGCGATGCGATAATGTGACAGGAGAGACAGATATAGGAAAGAGAGAGAGAGAGAGAGAGAGAGAGAGAGAGAGAGGGAGAGCAACAAGAGCGGACCAGACAGACACTGAAAGATGAGATGAACAAATAGAGTTCAGCCCTGTGTAGAACCAGACCCGTAATGCATCCAGTGGCCAAGCTTGCGGCTGTGTATCACCTCGTTAAATTATAATGACAAATATAATTATAATAATATGAGGAACCATATGCTTATATTTGCCTTCACTGAGCATCTCCTATTGTAGCCACTTTGATTTTGCTTAACATTACTTTAAGTAGTAGTAGTAAGCAGTTGTAGTAAATGGTCTGCTTTTATAAAGCGCTTTTATACATTATTTGCCTCACATTCACCCATTCACACACACATTCACACACCGATGGGGATGCAATGCAAAGAGGCACCTGACCACCGGGAGCTGTTAGGGTTAGGTGTCTTGCTCAAGGACACCTCGACACTTGGTGAGGAGTTAGCGGAGTTCGAACCAGTGAATTCTTGATCACCTATTGCAACCACTGCACCACTAGCCGACCCACTACGAGTAGTAGTAGAAGTAAGGGTCATCTGTCTAATCTGCTTCCCGCGGTGTCACCAGCTGGCTTGTAATACCTGCTAGCGACTCAAGGACAGAGCGTAGCTACAGCCACATATCACGACTGTATCCCAATGCAGAAAACACAGTAACCTTCATACAGTGCCAGAGAACACTATCAAACTGTAAACAGAACCATAGGTTTTTAACTGGGAAGATGAAACTGGAATGTGGATTGTCTGAGAAAAGATGCTCACTGTTAGCAAAATATTGTATTACATTTTAAACATTTTGTACTGGAGGCTTGAATATGATGATACCCATGGCCGGACTGTTTCAGTTTCAGGTTATTGCTTTATTTGCTAATGCTAACATACTGTAGGGAGAGTCAGAGGACAAACAGCTGGTTGTTGATCACAATGCTCTAGAACAGGGTCATATTTATTAGCTCTAATGACACAATATGGCAGCAAAACAATAGCAGGCATGTTTGGATTTGAAGGGATTGCTTTTTTTTATCTGACATCTAACCTGTAATCTGTGGATAACATTCCTGGTGCCCTCTAGTGGCTCTATGATGAAGTACACTATCACTTTCAACGCCAGTGATTTTGTTTTACATTTAAAATACGAGTGCATTGCATTATGGTAATGTCATTTAATTGTATGTAATTTAATTTACATGTTCACATAAAAACATTTGTGTTTGCAAAAGGGGCAAAAGCAATGGGTAGTTCAGGTGCATCTACTCTAGGCCATGTTCTGTTCTTTTTCTATTTAAATCAATAACAAAAAATATTTTTAATTATAATTGAGTGGAATATATACATCTACAGTTAAAACATTGTTTTATTGAAAAGGACCTGACTACAGTAATATATTTGTACAATTTGTTTCAAGGAAATCAATAAATATTATTACGTTAATGCAATGTAGGGAACCTGTTTCCCATATGCTTCCGCAACGAATTCTGGGAAGGTACCATAGATGTATAACAGTTTAGCAGTTTAACGTCCTCTAAAGGATGGCCTTTTCTATTCCTTCAATGTTACAGTTTTTTTCCAATCGCTAGGACCCATTTCTCAATACCGTGGTCACATTTGCTAAACTCTTCACACAGTTGTCCTAACCAACTGTCATCTTGGCACCACAGTTAATCTTACATCCAAAACAAAGACAACACTACACACATGTCTCAAATCAACTTTTTCTTACACAACACCAGCACATGTTACCTAATAACGCATGCTGTCAGACACAAAACACTTCCCTAAACAACACTATGTAGCATGTAGCATTACACAGTGCCTTTATTCCTACAGTTAATTTGCAACACAATACAAAACACCTCTCTAATGTTTATAAATCACTGCAGTATGATACTGGAATGAATCAGACTTTATTTCAAATGTTTTACTGTGTGTGTTCACAAATTGTTTTTCCATAGAGTATATTTGAACTACACTATACTGTAATTCCAGTACAGTACGTGATTCCAATACAATACTGTATATACAGTATATGTATGTATGTTTGTATAGATATACAGATCTATCTCGGCTCTTTCATTTTACAGTAACATTACAGTAACAAAAATACCTACACCTACATATACAGTAAGATGTCCCCTTTTGTATATACTGTAGTAATGTAATGGAACACCTGGGAAGCTGTTCTGATACACTGGGAATCAGCTTCTGTTCAGTCTAATTGTTCCAAATAGTATTTGCTATCATTTTTTAGATGTGAACTATATCGCTATATGGTAATACTGCGGTAAATCCGCAAATTGCTATATTTTTCTATTTGGTGTTATGTTAGGCTTTTAACATAATTGTAACAGTTTTGAAAAGAGTATGTAAACGTGCAAATTTGCCTGTAGGAACATAGAGTTTTGGTGGTGGTTGTGTCTGAATGAGAAAAGAATCCATGAAATTTGAAAGATGTAGTCATTGAATGCATTTTGTGACAAAGCAATGAAAAATAACCCAGAGTTTATCCCACATATGTTACTGTTATGCTCACTATGTGAAGAGTTTAGCAAATGTGATCACAGTACTGAGAAATGGGTCCTAGCGATTGGAAAACAACTGTAAGAGTACTGTCCTGCTAAAGGACGCAACAGAGGAAATACATAAGGGTTGAGATTATTATTATCTCCACATTGGCCTGAGAACGCCTTGGGATCGCTCAGTCAGAGCTGGTTAATGTGGCTCAGGAAAGAGAGGCTAGGGGTCCTCTGCTTGAGCTGCTGCCCCCGCGACCCGACCACGGATAAAAGGTTGACGATGGATGGATGAATGGGTGGGCAGCACGTTATACTGTACTATACTGATACCACCATCAGTTATTGTTGCTAGCATAGCACTCATCTGATTAGCTGAAGGTGAGAAAGCATGTTTTTGCTGTTGTATTTTTGTTGGCTGGAATAATAGCAGTACATTAGCCTAGTGTCTCTAATCTACTGTGTATTTCTGTTTGCCTATTAGTCTTAGCTGTGTGTCAGTCGGTCAGACCTATACTATACTGTATGCCACTGGTATCGAGTTACAGCCCCCACTGCTGTATACGCCGACATGTTAACAGCTACTGATGGCTTGCTTTCACTAGCATTCAGTTGATGTTCAATGGACGATGCTAGCGACATCAGCTGCCTTAAAAAAAAAAAGGCTGGCTCTTTGCTATAGCACACGCAAGGAATAGAACACACACACACACACGCACACGCACACACACACACACACGTATGTAAGTTAATGTAATTCACTCGTGAGGCGATGCCTTCTGCTGCCTCATTCTGAAAAAAATAAGAAGCAGGATCCTCCCAACAAACACACTCTCACACACACACAGATACATACTCACACACACACTGTAGCGTAGATTACGCTATATACGCAAACACACACGACTGTGAACATCACAGGTGCATGCACACGCACACGCACACGCACACACACACACAGACACACACACACCTACCTGTGAGCGGGGCGGAGGCTGCTGATGGGGAAACAGCGCCAGTGTAGTGGGCCTCTTGGGCCGGTGTGTATCCATGACGACGCAGGACGGTCTCCCTCCGCCAAATGAAAGGGTGCCCTTCCTCCCTGCGTCCTCCTCCACCTCCTCCTGCTGCTGTTTCTCCTCCCCCCGTCCTGTGGTCGCGTCGAGCCGGCTTAGGCGCTCCTTCGCCCGGACCAGACCCTTCGCCTCCTCGCCCTGTGCCTCCTCCTCCTCCTCCTCCTCCTCTTCTCCTCCTCCCTCCTCGGCATCAATCAGCTCCAGGCTAAGCCCCGCCCCCTCCCCGTCCCACGGCCCCTCCTCTCTCAATGCCACGCTATTGGCCGGCCACGATGTCACATCATTCTCTTCCTGGCAGCCAGGGAGGGGAGAAGAGGAGAGAGAGGGAGGGAGGGAGAGCAAGGGAGGGGGGAGAGAGAGAGAGAGAGAGAGAGAGAGAGAGAGAGAGAGAGAGAGAGAGAGAGAGAGATGCAGGGAGAGAGGGAGATGGAGGCAAATGGAGCAAAGGAGAAAGACAGAGAGAGAGGGGGATGTGGAAGGGGAGGAGGGGGAGATCTGTGCTGCCCAATCACAGTGAGGTATGACATCACCACTGCATCTGCCTGTTTCTCTTTCTGAGTCAGGCAAATTTACGTTGGTGTTTCCCCCCCGCCCCTCCATCTCTCTCCTTCTCTCTCTCTCTCTCTCTCTCTCTCTCTCTCTCTCTCTCTCTCTCTCTCTCTCTCTCTCTCTCTCTCCCTCTCCAGCGTGTGTTTGCACGTAGCATTGTGTGCGTCTGAGTCTATTTTCTCCCTCTGTGTCGCGAGCTAATTGGATTGTAACGGTTGCGCGTGCAACAGTAAACCCAGCTAGTAGAGGAGACAAAAGCTCACCCGGTCGACATGCATCAGGTCAAGCTGTCGAATAAGAAGCCTTCAGCACACCAGCTGGGCTGCCAAGCTAACCATTCAGCCAGCAAGCCAACCTACCACTTAACCAGTCAACCAAGATCAGTCAATTAATACAACTATAAGACACAAGGTCACAAGACAGTGGGGGTTGGCTTGTCAACGTGACATGGACTACTGTACTGTATATGGCATGGAAGATTGATTAATGTGGCTTGGGAAAGGGAGGTTTGGGGTCCTCTGCTTGGGCTGCTGCCCCCCGCAACCCGACCATGAATAAGCGGTTGACGATGGATGGCTGGATAGATGGATGGATGGATATTAAAGATTGTGTCAGCAATGCAAGCGAAGTATTGTTGATATTTGAACTAAATCAAAACAAAAACACCTCTCCCTTCAATGCCATAGGCTGCTCCCTCAGAAGCTCCTCCCGCCAATTCGGACACACGTTGTCAAGGCTGGGATGGTGTTGTGTGGTGTGGTCTGCACCACTTTGTTTGTGTTCCCTTTTACAGAGCCTGGGCTGTGTGGCGACACCAGATTGTTTTTTCAGCGCACACAGAACGGGCGGCTGGTGGATTGTTAGGAGATATTCGCTGAATTCGACAAAAAGTGTATTAGCTTACAAGCGCTGACTCAACATTTAACACGTTTTGTCCTGTATTACAGTATCACATGTAATTGTATTTGATATCTATGTATCTCCCTCTATCCTACCTGGTACTGGTCTGTGATCTCAGTGACTTCAGACAGATCTTCATCTTCAAACTCATCCAGACTAAATTCATGAGTCAACCTGAAACACATACAGACATGAAAAGCATCTGCACACACACACACACACACACTACACAATACACACGCACACGCACACGCACACGCACACTGCACACTGCACACTGCACACTGCACACGCACACGCACACGCACACACACACACACACAAGCTAGGCAACCAGGTGCATATCTTGCACAAACTATAGGTAATAGATCTTAATGATGATAATAAGATAAGATCAATGAGTAGCTTTATAGATGAGCTTCAGTCTTTGCTCTGAATAATCCTCAGGGGAATATTATATAGGCCACACAATCAGAAATGGCGAATATGAAACAATATATCTGCTTTGAAAGAGGATTTACAGACAAAGCAGTTGCTCAAATGGAAATGTTCCTGTTGGTTGGACGGACAGTGCATGCGCTAGAATGACCTTGGAGGTCACACAGAACATGTAAATACTGTAAAACCAAGGAAAGTGGTTATGGGTTTGTAAAGTTAAATGGACTTCATTTATATAGCGCTTTTATCCAAAGCCCTTCGCCATTATTCCGACTCACATTCACCCATTCACACACACATTCACACACCGATGGTGATTGCTGCCATGCAAGGTGCAACCAACCCCCGGGAGCAGTTAGGGGGGTAGGGGGTTAGGCATCTTGCTTACAGGTAGGTCAACACCGGGGGTCGAACCCACAACCACTAGACCACCCTGCCCCCGTTTGTCAAGGTGGAAGGGGAAGAAAGCTCCTATTGGATTCTGGCATACCAAAGCCCCGACAGGCCAGAGGAATACTGCCCTTTATTTTAGTCATCACAAAATGCTGAGCTTTGCATTTGCAGCCTTCAGCTCCATTTGCCTTTTACAAGACACACAGACGACTCTTAACCATTCTGTATAACAGTCATTTTATATGTTTTACAGTCATTTTATATCATTTAAAATATTATCGGCATGTCCCACAAGTTCCTGTCCTGCTCTGACCTCCAGATTTGGGGCTTTTATCCCCTAATGGGTGCCTGTCCCAGACACTGCCTATGCCAAGGATATCTCAGAATAGTTAAAAGGTGCACTCTCTGTCAATAACAGAGAGATAACTATGGACTTACTGTACCATTTCTCCCACTGGTCCTCCATCCAGTCGTCTCCATCCTCCACAGGGTCCATCCCCAGCTGGAGATGCATGAGCTGGGGCAAGTTGGCCAACCACACCAGCCTCTGTGTTGTACTGTATAACCTGAACCTGGATCCTGGGTCTCTGGATCTCTGGGTCTCTGGGTCTCTGGGTCCAGGGTCTCTGGATCCAGGATCACTGGGTCTCTGGGAGTCAAAGTGAGCTAGCGCTGACCTCTGCTATAGAACACACTGAGACCCCACATGCTGGTGGCAGAACAAACTATATATATATATATATATATATATATATAGGACCTTATTCTTCCCCTTTCGCTGTATATCTCTCAGAAAGATTCGGAAGAGAAACTGTCTCATTCATCCTGTTGTGTTACCTTTTTATTCTCTCTCTCTCTCTCTCTCTCTCTCTCTCTCTCTCTCTCTCTCTACCTCTGACTGTCTGTCTGCTCTGAGCAGATAGAACTGCATAAGCAGGAGAATGCCTCTCTCTCAGGATACACTACTCAATGGCCTTTCAGCCTCCCTCCCTCCTTGCCTCTCTCTCTCTCTCTCTCTCTCTCTCTCAATCCTTCTTTCCCCCTCCCTTGGGGAGGGACAGCTGCTGCTTTGATCGATCCAACAGCCATTTACAGCCACTTCCTCTCCTCTATGCCCATCCACCCTTCTCTCTCTCTCTCTCTCTCTCTCTCTCTCTCTTCATCCCCCACTCTGTAGTTGTGTTTCATAACTTCTCACTCTGATTTACTGAATCATGGCCTCAGCACGCCTGCTCTGTGGTCTCTCCCTCTCCTCCTGACCCTCGCTGACACAGGGCCTCCGTTCTCTTTAGCTTTACGTTTTAACTTGACGCGTTTAGCATCACACATTTAACACTGCGGACATAACTTGGGCATATTTGTATATGCTGTACTTCCCCGTATAGACTTGATGTACAGTGACTTGCAAAGTTGAACGCTCAACATCTCTGAACCACATAGATGTCAGACAGATTGGGGGTTATTGAAAAATGACCATTGCCTATGCCATGCCTGGCCTTATGCTTGTCGTGCGTTTGGGTCCATTCTGCCTGCATTCTACCTTCTGAGGTTAGGACTTTTATCAGGTCTGCGTCGAAGCAGCCTGAATATTTCTGAGCCGAATTGGGATCTATTCCTGGCTCATGCTTTGTCAATAGATATCGCTTCACCTTTTACCGTATCCATTTCCACCTGGGAGAATACATATCTGCTGTCTGATATCAGTTACTGATATATAGGGAAGAAGGGGACAGATTTAAGCACAATCCTGATGGATGCTGGAACACGTAAAATGGACAAGACGATTACATCACTATTTTCCCCCATCACATCTATTATTTATTTATTTTATTATAATTGTTATATTATGATCCTGAGAGCTGTGTTGTCTGGAGCCTTGAGCTCCTGGTAGGGTCTCCCAAGGCAAAGTGGTCTCAGGGGAG
>JAODTR010017905.1:2941-25660 GCA_025399935.1 Amblyopsis rosae
GAGAGAGCTAACATGCTAACCAGAAGCTACTTTGATCAAAACACTACAGGACACGGAACATTTAGCCTATAGCTGAGGGAGCTAACATGCTAACCAGAAGTTATGTGGACAACAACAGTAGCTTACAGAAGATGTAGCCTAGCGGAATGGTGCTACCATGCTAACCAGACGATATGGCACAAAAGACTACGACTACACATTTCCCGATAATTAGCCGGTCAGAGAATGTGAGTGGGAGTCAAGCTGACAGCAACAGCCAACACAAGTGTGTGTGTGTGTAAGGTGTGTAGGTGTGTGTGTGTGTGCGCGTGTGTGATAGCAGAGGGCTATCGATGTCCCAGGCTGTCCTGACTGCCCTGCCATCTGTGGGCATGCAGGGCGGCCGACTGTCGGCAGCCTGTGTGCCAAGCACTTTGACGTGGTTGCATGGTAACGCGCCTGCGAAGAACTGCCGTGATTTGATCTGTCCAAATGATCACAGCACAGCACCGACGCCATGCCAGATTTAGGGCTTTGGCGTGGCCAATATGACGTAGAAATCAGTCGTAGGACACTTTTTTTTTTGTCAAATGTTTTAAATTTGGTTCCGCGCCTGGAAATTGGCCCCGGGTATTTTCCCAAAATAGAGGATGAAATGAACTTCATGTTTAGTACTTCAGTCACTCCGATTGTTGAAACTTATATAGCAAATACTTCTAAATAAGGAAACAGTTGTTTGAAGGATACTTTAGGAATCGTTTATTTTTTTTAAACTCTTTATAGTATTGGTATAGGAACTTCCAAAATATGCAGTTCCTCAAATGACCACATCAGACTGGCTACAAAAGCCAGTCAAGCCTCATAGTTATGCAAATATATATAATCTGCAGCAGAAAAAAAACAAAACAAAATGTCTAGTTTCCTCGACAATGACAACTGCACATAGGGTGAATTTTGAAATAACTAATAAAATATAAGCCATAACATTGATCCCATTATTATGGATAAACAGTACAATGTACAGTAGACTGAATTAGGCCCTGTCAATATGGCAGCAAGCACAGGCTGAGCATCGCTCCCTCCCGTTCTTCAGAGAACACAAGGGTGACATCACAGAGGGTTTGTCCATTTACTTGTACTGTCTAAGGTTGCGACGGATATCAGTGTAGAGCAGATAAGGTCTAAAGCCACTCTCGTGGAGTAAATGAGCAAAAAATATGTATCTTACAGTGTGAAACAAACAAGAAACACATTAATTATCCCTCCCTCTCAAGCACACACACACACACACACAGTGCGATGCAAGGCGCACAGTTGGGCCGGCGTGCGAATGTACGCCATGCGCGCTTCACCATCCTAAAAATAAAATAAGACAGCAGCCAAAGTGGCCCAGTCAGCCGTTACTCCATTTTAACTCGGCGCCGCCGCAGGAAAATTAATTACGCTGATTGAGTAACAGAGTTCATCAAACTGCTATTCTCATTTTCCGCATTCATTAGACACACTCTTTGTGAGAAGTGTTCCTGAGGTTGTGCCTGGCCCGCAGAGGAAACGGTGGGAGACGCGGAGGCGAGCGACAGCTAACGCGCCTAAAACAAAATAAAAAATAAAACACGCCTGTGGAGAGAGGATGACGACGGCGGCGGCGGCGGCGGCGGCGGCTGGAGATCTGGGGGAAGCGAGGCTTTGAAAAGAACGCCGCGTGTCGTCGACTGCGTTCGCAAGGCAGCGAAACGCACCGCCGTTGTTTGTTCGCTGTACTCCATTTGTTTACTTTCCATCAAAGCCAGCCGTGGTTTTGAGACGAGCTAGGCCACCGTGTTAACAAAAACACATCTCTCCCTTCAATGCCTTAGGGTGCCCCATTGCACCCCACATAGTAAGACACACATGAATTACCAAGACCTGGGATAGTGTTGTGTGGTGCGGTATGCACCACATTGTTTGTGTTCCCATTTTACAGAGACACCAGAATATATTATCAGTACCAACACGTTGCTGTAGTAGGGATGCTGAGCTTGACTAAAAGCGTATTAACAATCGCTGAACGCACCTTTAACACCTGAAACACACATCGCTAGGCAACAGAAACCATGGGAGAGGATAGTTTTGTGTTTTCTTCCATCCATTCATTTGTCATCTGTCTCTCATTCGCTTCCATTCAAACCCGTCCAACTCCCCAACCAATCCACTCCAGAGTAATGCCGCCATGCGAGGCCTACACACACAGACCTGCCTTGCATGGAGCAGTGAAGGCATCTCAGAATGAGCGTGTGGATATGAATGAATCATATGCCAGCCTGCTGCAATGCAACGCTTGAATGTACACCAAGACATTTGCACACTACTGTGTGTGTGTGTGTGTGTGGGTGTGTGTGTGCGCGGGTGTGTGTATGTTTATGCATGTGTGCGTGTGGGTGTACAGTATGTGTTTGTTTGTGTGTATGCATGTGGATGTGTTTGTGCTTTCCACAGTAACGCTGTAGATCTGTAGTGTGTCTCACACAGTGCATATACACACACGCACACCCACGAACACACACACGCACACACACACAGTGGCGTCTGCAGTAGCCATCTGTTGGGGCTCCGATGGAGAGATGAGGGCATAGAGCAAGGAGGAGAAGCGATAGACTGAGAACAAGCACGATATCGGCACGGTGTAGCGCTGCCAAAAAGCATTTCATTTAATAAACAAAAGCAAAAGAAAGGGAGCTTGAACCAACAGGCAGCCAGCCTCCTCACCTAAATACACAGTTGAAGTACATTACAGTATTTGCCTTAACTCTGTGGAATATCACTGAGAGATAACTGACCAATTTTGTTATGTGATACAGGTTCTTTAAACATGCATTGAATACCTTTCAATAGCCAGCACAGTAGTAGCCAAACGATATGTTTTATTAAATATTTGATACAGTGACACATATTTGCATGTGACAATTTCACACAGCAGGTTGTATTTCTTTCTTTTGTTTGTTTAGTCAGATTATAAAGATAACGTATTGTGATGATTCCGAATGTTATTTTAACTGTGATTTGGTTTGTTATTCTCATCGTGACTCTGTGCTAACACTAACGTGATTAACTTTGTTATTTTGATGAAACACTGACATTCTTATCGTGTACTGGTTTGTTATTCTGACTCGCTGTAGTTCTGATAACACGCAATTGTTAATTCGATTGTTGTGATTACACTGTTTGTCGCTTGATTTTCTAATTAAATTCATATTGGTTAATCTGATTGTGATTCTGATTAAGCGCAACTCTTAAGGAGAATGACTGTTTTGTATCTTAATTGTACTCTTTACTGTTTACCTGCACACACATGAGCACACACACGCACACCACATACTCCCCTAGCTCTTGTGCGTGTATGATTGCGTTGTGTGCCCTTGCAGAGCGTTCAGAGGGAGCAACGCACACACAACGTTACATATGCGCTTGTGTGTGAAAACGTTCAGGGCCGTAAACAGCAGAGGGTGGGACAGTATGTGTCTACGCATGTCATTGTGTGTGTGTGTGTATCAAAAGTGACAGTTGTGCTTCACATGGACTAGCTGGAGCAAAAAGTTAAGTGACCTAATTAGTGAATAGAGGGGACTGGGTTGTTCTCACCAATGAGATACTTATGACTCATTAATGTGAGAAGTCGCTACTCAGCCAAATGGACTGGAAATCGCTGTGTGGGTGTGCAGGAGATAATATCAAATGCTTAAAAACATACATTTACTACTCAGTAACATGAGGTGATTTGTGCACTCTATAAGAAATTGTCTTTCCTAATATTGTCTTTATTTTGTAGGTAAGTATATACACTCGCAATGCATTTTGGGACTCCTGCTGGTGGTGGATTGGGGAATACCCTTAGTGATGGTGCACTACAGGTCATATTTCAGATGGAGCCACACTTCAAAATGGAGGATTCCACAATATGTCCGCTACTTGTGACCTTGCAGTTCCTGTAAACGTCAACACGGTATCATTTCATAAAGAAATTCTGTCTCAGTTACGTGCTCTAGGGTTCAGACCCCGTTCCTACAGGTGGCACAACAGACTAGAAGACTTTTAGAGGTTAAACAGACGTGTGTTCGCTGCCAGTACTGTTGCATGTCTGAGCCCATGATACTTGTGCTGATGTACTGTACTAGTCAGTCTCTTTCTCTAAAAGTGTCTAGTGATTTTTGGCACCAAAAAGGTGACCGCTCACACTGCTCCAACACTATTTCTATACATTATGTCTCTACCTGTCTCTCTCTCATTTCTTGTTATCTCTCCTTCTGCCAAAACAAGCTGATCATACCCCCTCCCCTCTCCCCCATCGGCTATTGCTGTGCAAGCCAAGTGGAGTAATCACCTGTTATCCTCCCTGAAAGAACACCACAAGCCAGTGCGGAGCCAAGCGAGCGACAAGCAGCCAGCCGAGTGTGAAATCTATCTATCAGCCCCCATCATCTCTCCTTCGGGCGGCGTGACAGCGGGCCGGGGGAGGGGGTTCGCGGCTTGATACAGTTCGCCACGCCACGGAACGCGCGCCTCCCGCGGAGCCGCGCCGTTAACCGAGTGGAAGGGGGCTTCTGTTTCAAGACAGCCCCTCTCAGATAGGACATGAAGGGAAACCAGGGGTAAAAAGCTTAAGAGTCTACAAAACTGTCAATAGTGAGTTGACAGGCAGACGGGAAAACACATTTGTTAGATACAGAGGAGGGGGGCGGCGGCAATCGCATTTCAGATATCACCGCTTGACACAAATATAATTTTTTACTTATTTATACCGCGCTTAATCGCGTTTGTGGATAATGATAGCGGTGTTAACCGCAGTGCCAAACGCATTATGCAAATTGGAACAAATGGCCTGTTTATGCCTCACGCCATACGCTTTCATATCGCTTCAAAAGGGAGAGACTAAAATAATACAACAGGAGCCGGATAAGCTGTACTGTTATAACGTGAACCTCAAAACAATGCATGTACTTTACAGTAGGTGCTGGTAGGCTACGACATGCACGCAAACGTGAGGCCTCCGTATCAAGCACATATTTCATTACGCATGCTGCTGTCATTTTGTCTGTTCAAGGACACTCTGTTGGCCTCACGGGGCGACAGAATCCTCCGGCGCATTCGGAGCGAGTGAGCGTGAGAGCGGCCCCCCCGCACTAAATATTTACAAACTATCTGAATGGGCCTTTCCAAGAGGGACTCAAGGAGCACAATGATGGAGGGCTGACCTTGGGGGAAGGGGTCTCTGGAGAGAGAGAAAGAGAACGATTATGTGGCGTGTCTGAATGATGCGACTGTTGAGAGAGAGAGAGAGAGAGAGAGAGAGAGAGAGAGAGAGAGAGAGAGAGAGAGAGAGAGAGAATGAGAGAGAGAGAGAAAGAGAGGGAGAGAGAGTGAGCGATAGATAGATAGATAGATAGAGAGAGAGGGGAGAGAGAGAGAGATGCCGTATGGGTCTAGGCATGAGCTGCAGAGGGGCGTTTAGATGTGTCGTAGACAAAATGGTGGGAGCGGTGGGCTGTTTCCCCGGGCTGCCAGCCTGATTGGCCAGCCAAAGTAATGAAAGGAGCCAATACAAGCTTTGCCACACGACCACAGATTTCCAAGCGGTAGACAGCAGCAAGCCAGCCATGGCAGTCTGGGGAGCCGCTGTGAGCCAGCGGAGGCTGAGCAGGCAGCCAGGGTCTGGGTGCGCAGGCACCAGAGAGTCTCCACCTCTGACAGGAACACGCTGAGCGGGCCAGACCTCAGTGGATATTAATACGCTGTGCTGCACCACTGGATCAGATGTACAGTGGTGCTGCCCTCGGCGACACCAACATTTATCCACGCAACTTTTATTTGTTTTATTCAACCGTGCCGCCAATGCGGTGAGGTGATGCTGTTGCCTGTGACAACGCTGGGTGGTGGGGTTCACTCACCGTCAGTGACCTCCAGCAGGGCCTTGGTGATGACGCTGCCGGCGATGTTGAGGGCCTGGCAGCTGTAGTAGCCCACGTCGGAGCGCTCGGCGTCGGTGATGGTCAGATCTCCGCTCTGGGAGACGGAGAAGCGGCTGGAGGGTTGGGGAGGCTGGTAGGAGAACAGCAGGTTCTGGAGGGGGGGTGGGTTACATGCAATCAGAGGTGTGTTCTAATTCGGCAAATGTTTAAATGTTAATATGTGAACGTTTGGTGTAAACATTCCAAGTTGTTACCCTTAACCTTGTCAAGATACACGTGTGTTGGCCGAGACACGTGTCACACACATACTAAGACAGTTTGTGTGTATGACAAACGTTTGTCAATCTGAACACATATCATACAGTAATGTATGCTTATAACAGCTTCAAAAGAAGATGGGGAGGTGAGATACAACACACATGTGCTCTTACTTGCAGCACACACTAGCATGGTATTAAAGTCAAGCTCACCAGCAGGTTACGCTTGGCATGTGTTGATTTAAAGGCCTGCTGTCCATAAGATTACCCTTCGTGTTAGACTGTGGGGGAGTGTGGACAAGCCCGGCTTGTCTCTCCTAGGTCATTGCTGGCACACATGTTCATGATTGGACCTACTGAGCACAGGTAGTGATATCGGAACATAATATAGAAATATAGCTCCGCCCACATTAAAGAAGCCAACGTAGCTAACACCTTTGTGGGTTTGTAGAGGCTTTAAGTGATCTATATGATATTTTAAACACATGTAGCAGCTAACAACTATTTTCTATATCACGATATAGTGGATTAATGGCACCTGAGCAGAGAACACGCCCTCTGTGTGTGATGTAATCTGAGCTCTGTTCACATAGCCGGGCTTTGTTTACATGGCCGGGCTGGCCGTGTGTGCATTGTTTTGGGTCTGAGCTGCTGGTGAGCTTAGTGTGACATCTAGTGGCAGAAAGCCATTTGAAATCCCTTTAAAGACCCCTTTAAAGACCCATACATCACTCTTATTTTACCTGACTGCCTTCCCGTTGCCAGAAGATGGCTGGCTGGGGGTTGCCCGTGGCTTCACACTGGAAAGTGACCGTCCTGCCAACGCCCACCACCTGGTCCCGAGGCCTCACCACAAACGCCGGAGGCACTGCAGGACAGACATGGGGATGGTTAGTCGGGGAAGACAGACAAAAGAAGAACAATGCGTGGCACAACATCACTGTGTTTAGTGTTCTGTAAATGGCGCGTCTAGTGATTTAACATACGTCAATGTGCATGAGATATTAAGTGAAATTCACCTTGTATGCATAAGAAAGCTCATATATGCTAAAATGTCACTTAAATATGCATTTTTGCAGTGTATTACTGCTCCATTAAAGCAAACAAAGTGAGCTATTGTCTGTCTGTCCGCTCTGACCTCAAATAACCGTAGCTCCAGAACATGAGGAAGCATACAGTTAAACTTTGCATGGTGCATGGCGGCAAAATAGACCACAACGATCCATAATTTGGTTGTGTATATAAAGCATAATGAATAAAGAACACAATGATGATGATTTGCTTGGGCAAAGACACAGAGCATTAACGTCTACATGGAAATGGAGGTTACAGTTGAACCATCCCTTCTACTGCATCTATAATGACAAACTCATCTCAGGCTGTCCTTTGTCACACTGGCTGCCTGGTGCAGACACTGGGCCTTGCTGTACTAACAGGCCATATACGTGGGTGGACACACCCTGAATGTAATAGGCCACAATCTGGGTGACTGAGACTTTTAGAGGACAGCAAGTCCGTCCTTGAAACAGCATACTTCTACTCGTGGCTTACTCTTTCTTGTTATAGTGTGACATGTAATACTTGGATAAAAGCATGTGTCATGCAGAATACAGGCACAGTTTGTCCACATACTGTATAAGGCGGGGGGTAGTGCATAAAGCAATTCATAATATGAGGAATTATCAGAATGAAATCATGTGGCTTTACCTTGAAGGCCCCAGCAGTGCATTTTTTTTTACCCATTAATGTCCTTGGTCACTGTTGCCCGTGACAACAGAAACATGAGTGTTGATTGGAAGGTGGAGAGGAGATGGAAGAAGGATGGAGGGGGTTGTGACAGCTTCCTGTCTGGCAGGGCAGTGAATAGGTGACGGGTGACATTTCAACTTACCAGACACGACTAAAAAGGAAACAGAAACACAATAATACAAACCAAAGATGAATAAATAAATAATAATAACAAAAGAGGAGAGATAAGGAAGACAAAACCACAATGTCAATGGATTAAACTAATTAGAATAATCATGTCACTATTACACTGTTAACATGAGACATGGCATTTTACACATCTAATCCAAACACAAAAGGAACACACGGTTCTGTACATGCAAAACAATAGCAAATATAATCATTGTGAATGAATAATGCATACACATGTACAAGCGGAAGAAAAAAATAGAAGACGAAAATGTCAATAAACAATACATTTTTTGATGTATGTCATTTTCAACAATTTACAAATGATAACTGATACAACACACACAAAGTACACAAGCCAGCTGTTAATTCATTGTATATATATATATATATATATATATATATATATATATAGAGCATTGTTTTGTCTCCAGGTGACTGGCCCTGCATGTTAATGAGGTTTGTGCCCTGTGGAGCAGTCTCCCCAGTGTGAAGCCCTGCATATGTAAAACAGGCCATAAATGCACAAGGTGAATGTTAACCGCCAATCTTTGGCCATAAATCTTCAGCCCAGCCAATCGCTCACTTTATCTAATCTGCCTCCTTCAACGGCTCCCACAGAAACATAAACTCTGTCACTCAAGAGTAATGGCCCACCCCTGTACCCACCCCCCCCCCCCCCCCCCCACACACACACACACATACTGGCCATTAAAATGCAGATAAGGCTCACATCAAAAGGTTTTGGAAGAAGGGGCTTGCCACTAACCCCGCATCACACCAGATACACACAGTTGTGTGTGTTTGGGGCCACCAGGACTCGCATGTGCACACACACACATATCCATTTCAAGTCAGACATTAAAAATATCCACACACCCGTGCCCCCCTACACACATTCATCCATGTGTGTCTAAGCCTTTAATTAGGTAACCCTACCTCTCCCATGGCACTATGATCACAGAGGTCCCGGGGAGAGAGGTGAGTCTTAAATCGCTCTGGGTTACTCTGGTGTGGGGTCTGTGCGAGCACAATGTGCAGTGAGGGGTGTGTGTGTGGGAGGGGGGTCTTAATCAATACGCTGATCAGACAGAACAAGAACAAATGACACTGGGTAGTGTGACCCCCGGCCCACCAGGTGGCAGGGCGTGTGCCAGAGAAACAATGTTAAAGGGGTTGTGAGTTGAGCTGCTGTGTGACATCAACACTATAGATGGGCTGCATGCAGAGGATTTAGCGTGATTAACAGGGGCTCCCACTGGGAGGCTGGTGGTAACGTATGGCTCTGGACGTCTTGGCCCGCACTTAGCCCTTGTATATTGTGCATTAACGCACCATTAAGAGACAGCTAGCACTGGGGGACGTGTACGATTGATGGCTAACACAACTGTTTTCACACATTGACCTCATCATAGCGATTCAAATGTGGAAGAGAACTGATTGGGACAAACAAAGTGACTACTGTGTTCAGGAGGCTTGGGAGTTTATCATCTCCTTGACTGCTTGCAGACGTCTGACCTGATTAATACGAATAAAGCTGACGCGTTTTGGCACCAGTTCCAAAACTCATTCCAGTCGCTTGACATGGGTTATTAGCAACACTGTGCTGGGGATTTCCTTTCTACGTAAATCCACAAATAACTAAAACTAATGGAAAACCTAGCAGTTTATATACTCCTTTTTGAAACAATGCTTCCACAGTCTTCAGATGAATATCCCTATGAGGTTTCCTTAACAAAACATACTGTAACGCTAATCACATCTCACTATAAAGTAAATTCTGTTATATATCCGTTTCTGATATTATTAAACATGCACTCACAAACACACACTACCCTGCAGTCACATGTAGCTGTGTTGTCATCTGGCTTAGATTAATGACTTTACAAAGTGACCATAAAAACGACTCTTGGCTGCGCCAAATGTTTTTCTTCCATCAATAAATGGAATATCAGATGTGACATATTTAGAAGTCCAAAACAAAGTCTTGTAGACAGAGAACACACATGGACTACAATAATTTACTGATGAAGTACTGAGAGCAGAGCAATGGGGAAAAAAGAAAAAACGGCCTGGGGCACCGACTGCACAATGTCCACATTGTTCACTGCTGAATCTTGTTATGGAAGGTGTTAAAAAAAACATCTGTAGTACAAAAAGAGCTTTATTCTTCTACACAACACTTGCGCCGAAAGACGTGCAATTGTGACGGTTATCATTTCAACTTAGTGGAGTGCCTTAATAAAAACAAACTGTCAAATGGGATCATCCGTGGGAGCATTGTTAAAGTGCTGATAGACAAGTATGGCCACTCGGCACCATCTTGGTAACCTCTCTAGGCAGTTACTTCGGGCTAACAAGATCAGGCTCCTGAATGGGGAGAGAGCCGTAACTGCACTTTCAATGGTCACAGGCACAGCCGGCCCAAGCCTTAATGGGCTTGGGCCCATTATTTGCGGACCCCCCACCGCCTCTGCACCGCCAATAATATTCACTCTAATCGATGCTTGATCATTCGCACACTAGCTGTACATCTAACACACCCATTATTACCGTCAGCGTTCCCACTGGGTTGTCAGGGTTCCCAAATGTAAAATTACATGACTTTTCCTTAACCTTAAGTTTGATGTTTGCGTAAAAGAGAATATTAATGTGATACTATTTGACATAGGTACTACACAAGTAAAAAAAAAATGTATGTTTAATTTTGTCTTCCTTATACTGAGGTTCCCCCCTAGAACGTTTTGAGCATCAAACATTCAATTTCCTGCAGTCTGGTCAATTTTAAATCATCAATTTGTGCCTTTTCTCAATTTTTTTGTAAATGAAAATGCAAAATCTTGGCATTGGGTGACAAAATATAATGCAGTAAGGCATCACGCATTCTGTATTGCTTTCACATTCTCCCATAGATCAACATTTTTCATGTACTATTATTATCCCTGCTAACAGACAAGCTCTATTCTTCTGTCATCTTGTGTCTTTTGTTTGGGGAAGTAACCTTCCTCAAGCACTTAAGTTCCCTAATATCTCTAATATTGCCTGACTTGACCCAAAACATTACAAGATTCCTTGACTTTCCATGCCTGGAATAGACTTTATAAAAATTCCATTATATTCCAGAATTTCCATGACTAGTGAGAACCCTGTAATGCAATTATTTATAGCTAGATGTGTTGCTTACATCATACCAATGTCACCTTATGGTTATGGTTTTTCATCTAAAAAGGAAACAATCTTAAGTGCTTATTTTTTTGTCTGACAAGATATTTCTTCTTCTTACAATACCAGATATGTTTCCTGTTATCAAAAATCAAGTAAAATTGTATGTTCTGTTGGCAGATAATTGTTTCATATTTTAAGTACTAGTTCGCCTAATATTTTGCTTGCTTTTTAAATTGTTTACGAGAGGTGAGTATTTGTTGTGTAAAAAGCTTTTCCCCCCCTAGAGGTTATACTTCTATTGGCTTAAATTGGCTTAAAATGTTAATGGTTGGGCCATTATAACAGATGATTGGCTCAGATGAGGGGCAGGATTTGTGCATTCAACCACCATATTTGGCATTACGCACTTTCACCATAGATTTCTATTCAGGATTAGTGTTACCTGCTCTGTCTCTTCTACATAATGTCTCTGGCATTAAGCATAATTTCTGAACTCTTTCATCCCCTCATCTTAAACTGGTTTAACTGACAATCCACCTATCAGAGGAAACTGGAGAGCTAGAAGCTGCAGTTATAGAGACACTGCCTCAACGGGGATTATCTATTATCTTTTAAGGTCAGCATTCACCAGCAATAGCCTTATTGAATCAAAGTTTTTACTATTCAGTACTGTTCAGCAACGTTGTTATGAGAAAGACATGGGTCAAGGATCTTCTCCGCCCTAGAAAACCGCTGACAGCACTGCCACTTCATTACCTACCTTTCTGACAGCCATCACGTAGGAAATAAATGGGTTGTGACTAAACTAACAGTCCGCTTGCTGCCCAGCACATCTCTATTGTCTTGACTTCTTCATCTCTGTCTCACTCCACACATACTGGCTCTGCCACTGGTCTATTTAGGCCTACAATTATCTGCCGTTCTTTTCCTTTCGTATGCCTTCGCCTGTAATTAGAGGCATGTCATTTCCGGGAGGGGGACTTTGGTTTTGTGTCTTTAATTAGACTGCTCACTGCCCACGACATCCTGGACCTCCGCGGTCAAAGCTTGGGAGTTGATAGAAATGAACGGGGTCCTACGTCTGAGCTATGTGGAACACAGTGAAACCTGATGTGTAGGCAAATACATTATAGAAGAGGCACTCCACTCTGAATGGAACTCTATGGGAGAAATATGGATATGCAAACATGGCAGTTGGACGAACCTTAAGCTATTAAGCTGACACAAGCCGACAGTTGCACATGCATAGTGGAAGTTTGACCTGTGGGGGAAAACGTGCTTTTTAAATTATATTTTTTTGGCAAAGTCACCAAATGTTCATTTATAGGTCTTCCTTAGAAATGCCCGAGGCATTATGGACCAAGACGGTTGAAAAGTGGCCAGACTTGCCTCGTCTTTCATCTAGTCTTGGACGATCGGCTTTTGCTAAAAGAAGTTCCTGTCAATCTAGGAATGTCATGGTTGGAGGCAGAACAGTAACTGCGCAGGTGAAATGCAGGTATACAGCCGTGTACAAAATTATAGATGTTAACATGCACACTTTTACATACTATTCCCTATTGCACTCTTAATGGTTCTAGCATGGCTGCCAAGTCTTCAGGTAACAAGTGGAGATGAGATTAGATGTTGCGTGGCATGGGAGAGTAATTGGGGAGAAATACGGTTAAAGTAGATCAAAGCCTAGCGACCTCTATGCAAGTCTCCTTTAGCTCGGCTCTACTGAAGAAGGCTCTACCCTGAGAAATAGTGTAAGCCACTGTAAGAGAAGCGTATTGAGCCAGCGAGTCAATGCTGTTCCCCTTCATTAGCTATGAGTCCACCGGGAAGAAGAAAGAGAAAAAAGGCAATAAGAGAGGAGGATATATTGATGGGCTTATTGACAGGTGTGTACCTAATCTCGTTCCTCAAAGCAATCGGCGGAGCGCTTGCGTGTGGAGAGAATGAAGAAATAATTACAAAGGGCGCCCATGTGAAGATGAGGTATATGTTTGCTGGCGGGGGGTTGGCAGCAGACTAGAATTCTTTTGTCTCTCTCTCTGCTGGGGTTTGACTGCCAGGAGTGACATTAATATGACTGACCTCACCACAGAAGCATCCCATCTCTTTTATCCCCCAACTGGCCCACGGTACCAATTCCTCTTCCCGTTCTGCTCCAGTGGTGAGCCAACACCACCGCCAACATCCTAACTACACCCACCCAAGACTTACAGGGCTCCACCTCCTCCCTTATTCCTCCACCCTACTCCTGTATTCCCTCGGTTCTCAGGAGGGTTTATGTGTGAGGGCTGGGGGTTGGGGGGAGTGTTGGTATCCCAGTCCCCCCAACCCCCCTACGCTGAATGGTTTCTTTCTGAATGTTCACGGTGTGTGACCAGCTGCTTTCTACGCCTGCTGTTTTAATAGGACGTCCAGTGGAGACGTGGGACCACAGGAGACACACATGTGCTCCGGAGGCCTTTCAAATTATACATTACCACTTCCAAAACAGAGCGGGACAGATCTCCGGAGAAATGACACTTGTACGGAGCAAATGAAATCGATTACCGTTGAGCTCCCATTAGCACAGTGCTATGGATTTTTTTTTCCATTCTCTTTTTATTAGAAGTCAATCAGCTAAATGAGAGAGTAGTTGAAAAGTTATGACCACATAGCGATAAAGCTATGGCTAATCCTGCAATCTGGTGGGACGAAATTCCATCACAGGGATGGTTGAATTCTGAGTAACTAGCGGGGAAAAGGGAGAAAAAAACTTTCACATACTGAACATGAGTACATCCACCACTGCAGGGCCTTGCAATAAACAAAATGGCTGCAGCTGTAGCTGTGTGAAAGTGAACGCATATACAACACCAGTGCGCTCTTACCGTGGACGGTGAGCGTCGCCGACGCCTCTGCCTTGCCCACCATGTTCTCCGCCACGCAGGTGTAGGAGCCCAGGTCAGCTGAGATCACCCTGCGGATCTTCAAGGTGTGGTCCTCACGGATCTCATATCTGGTTCATAACAGGCATTCACAATAAAGCTGGTTGGCATGAGTGCTATGTATGCTACATTACAATACAGCTATGTTACATTACCTTACCTTATGTTACATTACATTACAATACTTTACAGTACAGTACAGCTATGCTGCAACACATGCTACATTACAGTACAGCTATGCTAAAGCACAGCTATGCTACAGTACAGTACAGCTACAGTACAGTGCAGCTATGATACAGTCCAATACCTTACAGTACATCTTTGCTACAGTACAGTGCAGTACATTACAGTACAGCAGTATGTGGCCTTCTCATGCAACAGGCATGGGGTGAATACAGGTGTTGGGTGAAGACAAAGAGACACCATTGTGTGCCTACAGGGGACAATGGCGGCTCAGTGGGTGATGACTCATACCTGCCCTTGGGTAGTTCGCCGTCCTCTTTCCTCCATCGCACAGTGGGAACTGGGTCACCGCGGGCCTCGCACCTGAACTCCACGCTCTGGTCCACCAGGACCACCTGGCTGCCCGGGCGCCGCGCGAAGCTGGGCCTCTCTGTGAACACGGCCACATTGGTGCGCGTTAGCACCACAGACAGTGGTCAATGGACAAACCCTCCGTGTCGTCACCCATAGGTTTTCTCAAGAACGGGCTGGAAGAAAGTTTGGCTGTCGCCATATTGACAGCACCTGACTCCATAAAGTATGTAACTCCCAGCTATTCATTATAATGGGATACATTTATGGATTAATACGTTTTCAAATGATGAGTTTCCTAAATTATACATTGATAAACTTTAAATCAGGGTTCCCCAATCCTGGTCCTAGAGGGAATCTGGTATTGGAGCAGGAAGACATCTAAAATATGCAGGACAGCGGCCCTCTAGGAGGGGAACCTTGCTATAAATTCACTAGCTATAGTGAAAATAAAAAAGTACCATGCTGTTAACATGCTGTTTATTTCTGCTGTAAAGTTGGGCATTTAAACACGGTCTAGGGTGATTGACTCGCTTCAAGTGGCCATTCGACGAACTGCAGATTTTGAGACTTCTGCCTTGGATTAAAATGTACTGAAGACAATAATGTATGCAAGCCACTCAACGCTAAGGTTTGAGTTTCAAACCAAAACAACAAGAGAAGTTCCACACATGATGATGATACATTATTATTGTACCCTTAACTTTGAGCTTCCAATACATCTCTGGAGAACAACTTCAATGTAAAGGCAACAACATCAACAACACATCGCACACATTTCTAGATGCATATAACCTTTCACTCAACTAATGTTTGGGTTGTTTTATATTTTTCTCAGAGGGCTTTCTATCACTGACTCAAGTTCCTCTACATATTCCCAGTAGACACTGCCCTCAAAAACCCGTCTAATGAGCAACTGTGAATATTGGAATCTCTCAGAAAGACAAAAGCAACGGAAATGAGCTGCCTCTTTGAAGCCTCAGAATCCCTTGACAGTATTATTTCTGTATGAAAACATTTTTATTTCATGAGGAACGACAGTTCAGTTGTTACTTCTGGCAGGCACCACATGCGGTCTACAGGGGGAATATAAAACGGGAGGAAGCAGAATAGATAGCCATAAGTTCAGCCGTCTGGATAGGCTCTACGCCAGGACACGAGAGAACGAAAAGGTCATAGGTCGATCTCAGTGAAACAGGGTACAGCTGGTCAGGAGGGATGGGGGTCAGGAGGGGGATTCATAGCTAAGTGTGAGATTTGGGGAGGGTCACCTCACACACTATCTGATAAGGGTCACTGACACCATTTAGTTTCCTGGGGGAGAGAAGAAGAAAAAATACTTTTAACCTGAACATCTGGACTGCTTCTCCCTGCAGACAAACAGACAAGACAGCGTGTGCATTGCGTGTGCGCGTGTCCGTCCATTTTGTGTACACAGAAAGAGACAGCACAGAGACGGGGATGAGAGAGAGAAGGGTGCAGGGTCACTAACCGAGCACGGTGAGCTCCGCTATTTCGCTTTCCCGCTCTCCCACCATGTTGGTGCCCACGCACACATATTTCCCAGCGTCGCTCTTTCTGGCGTTGGTGATCATCAATTTCCCTCCGCGTATCTGAGGGGTGAAAAAAAAACAACACACACAGTATGCATAAAGCTAAACCGGTATGACAGTGTGTCGCTCTGAGATATTTGAAGCCAGTTGACAGAGAAATAACTGAAAATGAATACTTTAGATATTTCCTGCTGCGCTCAGCAATGTCTGCAAGCAACACCGTCAAAACACCCTGATGCGAAATAAGTTATTTTAATGGCTTTGCGTTTTAACTTGCAACATATGTTTTATTTATTACTTATTTTTATCTTTATGTGCAATTCTCACTCTACGGTACTTGCATTTGTGTTGTGACAGTTAGAGTAGCTATATTAACCAGACTGTTCCTCCACAGGGCAAACCTAGCCAAAAATCGCTTTCTGAGTCCAACACAACCATCGCTCACAGAACACCTCATGGTGCAACAAAACTCAAAGTACTACAGTTCCAACATGGGAAAAAAATAGATTCAATATGGCCCCATCTTCTGTAAGGGGGAATGTGATAGACCTTCTATTGTAGTGGGGAATGTTTTTTTTCCTGGTATCTTCTCATGTGTGCCAAGTGAGAGAATGAGAGGCTGTATAAGCTCGCACATACATGACAGCGCACACGTCCCAAACTGAACGGTGAGCATGAGCGAGGGGCTAGGGGAATGTCATGTCGGCCATTTCCCAGGGCTTTGGTTACATACTGGGGGAGCTGCTTTGTTCTCAGGCAGCCAGAGAGGCAGCACACGCAGGCCCCCAAGCTCAGGCCCCTCTAGCCTCTCTCTCTGGCCGCTGACAGCCACGCCAGTCATAGCAGGCAGGCACAATAGCCCGGTGGGCCACTGATCTGCCTGCTCCGATGGAGGATTAAGGTTTTAAATGCACACCTCGGCTTGTGAGAGCAGCAACCCCCGCCCCCACGCATGTAACAGATCCCCCTTATTAGAGAACCACTGAGGTGTGTGTGTGTGTGTGTGTGTGTGTGTGTGTGTGTGTGTGTGTGTGTGTGTGCGTGTGTGTGCGCAATTGACAGAGCCAGTACGGGAAAGACACTGACATTCCAGGTTTTTCCATCTCTTCCATCTGCATTCAATTTGAGGCATGCTATGTGGGGCCATGTTCGCCCTGCCACAGCGTGGTAAACACTCCACATGCCCACTGTGTAGGTGATCCCACTAGTTGTTTTACTCGGTGACAGTGAGTGAAAACTCCCTACTGCTGTCTTATAGAGCGCCTGACACCTTCTGCCATGCAAGCACAGCACGCTAAGAAAATACAGGGTGTTCTCATAAGAGGCATTTTCAAGAGCAATTCATTCACAAAACCTGATATATATATACATATACACATACACACACATATACATATACACATATACACATATATATATATATATATATATACATATAAACATATATATATATCCATTATCACCTTTTAAAATGGCATATGATAACTTTTCTTTGGAATTTCAGATTTTGTTAGGTTCCCCAATATGGTTGCAGAAATGACTCAAGCTGTATCTTAAAGCAGGAAGCAACAAAGAGTACTTATTTTTTTTCCCCATCGGTGCCTAACAATGCTGCTAGCTTCACTTGGGCTTGCAATTACCAATTAATAAGAATGTCAATATGAATGTCAATATTTCACCACAGACTAAATTGAAACTTAAATATGGTGGCTCTTTTGCACAGTGCTTTATTGAGTAACTTTAATTCACTGTGAATTCAGCGCACCTTAAATATTAAGTATTCTATTTAACACTGGGCTGGAATAGGTGCACACAGTAAAACAGTATAACGTAACATTTTATATTACACCGATGATGGCTTGATGACATTTTTATATCTTTTTATATCTGCCATGAAAAAAAATGAAGCCTTAATATACAGTACATGCATACAGTGCAGTATGACAGTTTGTCACTGTCCAACCAGCACACACATAAAACAAGGCTGTGTTCTAAATGTACACTTCTTCACTCATTCACTAATTCCTTAAATAGTGTTCACTAAATAGTAGGGGTGTAACAGTTCTGAAACCGAAACCCGAAACCATAATACAAACGTCCACGGTTTCGTGTCTCGGTTCCTGAATACAGAACCGTCAAAACTGTACAAAACTTTCCAGGTAATTTATAATTCAGTCTCTGGCCGCTGTCTGTTTTGCCATTATATGGTTCCAAACTGTTCGTTTGTCTGCTTGCATTTTGTAACTTGTAGCAATGAAGCTACAGTGTTCTTCTTAGTATTCTAAATTTTTATTTTTAAATTTTTAAAAAGGTGTCTATTTTTACATGAATATAGCAGCAAACAATTACTATTTTCTATGTTAAAGGAGTCATTTTATGCTCCTTTCCACTTGTTCCTTGACTTCTCAATGCAATGTTGTTGACAAACTCAGCTGGAAATACCACCGTTTATGTGGAATAGTACATCATACAACAACTCTTTAGATAACGGTCTGATTTCAGTGACTGTTGCTTTAAATTTAACAATTCACTGCCCACCCCGCCCCGACTTCCACGTAGCTGTGTTACGTGGAAGACAACATTATTTAAGCAGTCTATTTCTAATCCGTTCACGGTTTCTGAACAACAGCCCATATTAATCTAATGTAATTATTGATGTGCACATCACTCTTGATAATATGAGTCCTGCAGACTCAACTTGTTAAGACTATCTAGGGGACAGGATGGTTGAGTGGTCTGGGTGTTGGGCTCTCAGCCGGAAGGTTAAGGGTTTGAACCCCTGGGTTGACCTACCTGTAAGTTGCCTAACCCCCTATCCCCCAACAGCTGCCGGTGGTTGGTCGGACCTTGCATCGGTGTGTGAATATGAGGCAAAATACTGAAAAAGTGCTATATAAAAGCAGTCCATTTATGCTATGGTAGCCTGCAGTTACTGTATCAAAAAATAGATTTACAGATTTGATCATCTGCAAATGTTGAACATTAAACTTGTGGTTTGTGTACCAAAGATTCAAAAATTGGTCAGTAAGAAATATATTGCCTGCTTTGCACAGATCTAGTTGGTGTCAACGTAATCCTTAGGTCAAACATTTGCATCAAAAGACCAATCGATTTCAACGCAAAATATAAATCACACACTGGTGAGTTTACTACTTCATTAGGAACATTAATCAATGAAAATGTGTCCCTCCTTCAGTTGTATACATCATCGTAGTAATATAATCCTACGTCTTTTTCTTCTCCTGTCAACGGTGTACAGTAGTGTACATCCTTTGTACCCTACTATTGGAGTGCCTCGCAAAGATTTTCTTGGGGAACGAAAAATTCATTTGGGATTTAGAACAACACTACATAATGGCTGATTCACTATATAGTGCACTATATAGGGAACAATATAACTATATAACTATATAGGGAACATTTCAAACACAGCCCAAGTGTACTAAAACAGTATCCGTGAGAGGTTAGGGGTCCTTGACAGACACCCCCCACACCACGACCGGACACATTCTTCCAGGTCCCAGGGCCGTCATAGTGGTGGTGGTGGTGGTGGTCTCACATGGGAGACATGCAGAGCCTAGAGAGGGCCTGACATATTTAGGACGCCCCGTGGCGCTGGAGGAGTTTGATGTGTCCTTATGTTACCGTCTGTTTGAAGAGAGGCTTAACAGCTTCAACACAAGACCCAAGGTCAGGGCACACCATATAGTGTGCAGTGGAGGGGAGAGAGGAGTAAGGGGGGGTCTGACATGAGGATCCACTTTAGGCCCAGTCCAATCATTCCATTTTCCCACCTCCGAGCGGATGTGGCACTTGCCCCATTCTCTCTACATATGGAGGGCCAGAATAGCGGGGAATGAAAGCACAGCCTAAAGTGAATGGATTCACCAACAGCACTCCACTCCCATGCACATCCCTCACAGCACAGCACAGCACATCCCTCCCACACAGCACAGAGGAGGCTGAAAGCCTGGACAATCTGACTATTATCCCTGCATTACAGTGCAGCGATGGCTTGATCCTGCTGTCTTTTGTCTCGTGTCATTTGGCAGTGCCGGTAATGCAACCCCCCCCCATTCATTTAACAGCAGGCACTCTGTTGGTATTCTCGCGGCGGTTAATTTTCCAGACCGATAATTAGCCACAACTGCAACACAAAGGGAAGGGACTACCATGTGAATATAAATGGCATGTCGGCCATTTACCACGCAGCCGTCTGATTCCATGGTTTAGCTCCTAAATATGAGCTAGCGGTTTTTATTTTTGTGTTTCTCTACCCTACACAGTCAGACCAGGTGTGGTTGTGTCCACACACGGATAAAGGAACACAGTTTCACACACACAGCGCACAATGCAAATGCACTCACACATTCACTCACACACGCACGCACGCACGCACACGCACACACACACACACACACACACACACACGCAGAAACAAAGTGTGTGTGTCCCCTGATGACCATGCCTGTGTGAGGCTCCCAGCAGACACCAAAGCCAGACCGCTCCAGAAGACCAGTCAAGACCAGTACGGCGACTAAATCCACACCACAGGTGGTTAGGAAACTCGCTCTGGTCATCACCAAGGCAACGGCACGTCCCAACACGTTGTGCTATGTGCGTGTGTCGGCTGAGGATCCCTTTGACGAGTTCAGCTGCTGATCCCATTAACACGTCTATGGGCCTTTCTCGGCCCGCATCTCCCTGAGCTGAGCCTCACGCTCCGTAACAACTGGATTCTTCCTCACAATGACAGACAGGAATACAGTGCAGCTGTAAGCGTTTTCCATGACCCTGGACAAGACACTGCCCTCGTCACAGTGTAAATTCACCTGATGTTTCACAACGTCTGGATAGTTCCACCTAAAAGGTAAAATTGGTGATTCTAATCCAGCGCACTCTTTGTCAGAGAATATCTCCCCATGGTCAGACAATGAATCTGGTGTTTCTACACAGTCCGAGCTCTGTAAATAAGATTACATACAAAGTGGTGCATACACACAACACTATCCTAGCTTTGGCAATGTGTGTCCACTGTGTGGGACAAAGCTTCTGAGGAAGAGATATGTATTTGGATGTTGAGTTCAAATATGACAAACCTTTCCCATTAAAGGTGGTAAGATAAACGTCATGCCATACCTTCTACTGTAATTTAGGGATTGTAGGACTAAGTGTATGCATGCAAACAAGTATCAACCCTAATAAAGAAAATAATAGACATTTGAATGTTATTTAGATGTTTGATAAGATTGTTTTACCCTGCACTGAACATTTATTTGATATACATTTGACAATTGAAGGTGCTCATGTGTTCTGCGATACAATGCAGCCAGGCAATGCTGTTGAATCCAACGCTATGCAGAGCCTGTGTTCAATGCCTCACTAGACCTAGCACTGCTTCAGGCTACAAAGAGTCAATGAGCCTGTTTTACAACAGCACGCTCATGGCGTTTCCTCCAAGGATTTCACACATGGCTGCACAAAATCTCAAATCACTCTAACTGGGAGAATAAGTCGTGTACTCTGCCATGGGCGGGATGTTATTGTGGAAACAATTCATAAACAAAAGAACCAGCTGATGTGTGTTCTTTTTAGCGGGGCTAGCATAATTATGGAAAGGCCATGAGCAAGAGACCCATGGATATTACTGAGTAAAAACAGCCTGTGCTTGTCCTAAAAGCATATCTCCTTTAATACGTTAGCTAGCGGGGAAAGGCTGCTATGCTAGTAAAATGTAACTGGGCCAATGTTGATCTGAAACAACCTGGCTTATCTTGTCAACTGTAGTGATCACGTCTCACCAAAATCTATTTCTAAATCTATTTCTAATCTACATTACCCCCGTCACGTATTAGTTTTTACACAGACGTGCACAGCAGAGTATACTGTATGGGCTTGTACCATAATTAATCACACGCATGCCCCAACAAACAAGGCATCTGTAATCAATACAAAAGTCTAACCATGAATATTTTGATCAGAGAACATTTAGTCTAGGTCAAAACTGGACTTTGGCAGACTTTAAGGTAAATTACACTAGGCTATGTGCCCAAATGATGTAACTGCAGGAAACAGTGCTTCTGCATTCTGTACAGTTTGGCTGTGCAGTGACAGAAAGGAAAAAGTTATGTGCATGTTCCAACAATTCAAAGAAAAACAATAAAGAAAAAAAATAAGCATAAACAAACATAAACAACACAAAAATATTTTTTATACATTATTATAACGCCACGTTTCCCCCAGATTTAGCACAGCTAAATTTGAGGCCATGGTTCTCAGCCGGAAACCGAATGAGTCCTTACCCCAAGTGAAGGAGTTTAAGTACCTCGGGGTCTTGTGAGGGGACTATGGAGCGAGAGATTGGCCGGAGAATAGGAGCAGCGGGAGCGGTATTGCAATCGCTTTACCGCACCATTGTGACGAAAAGAGAGCTGAGCCGGAAGGTAAAGCT
>JAODTR010017916.1:0-20699 GCA_025399935.1 Amblyopsis rosae
ATTCATGGATTTGTGTGTAATGTTTTGAAAAAGGGAGAATAGTTCTGAAAAATGTGTGTTAGCGGTTGAAAAAAACTCTAATAATAATAATAATAATAATAATACATTTTATTTAAGGACGCCTTACATAAAATCATATTGATACTATTAGTTGATATAAGACAAGGGTCTCAAACTCAAATTACCCAGGGGACACTTGTGTCACGCTGGAGTCCCGCGGCGTGGCCGCGCCCTTGATCGGGCGCGCTCTCGCGCGCCTTCCCCGGAGTACTGATAGCCGATCTGCGACAGGTGGCAATCAGGGCCTCCCACACCTGTTCCTCGTCCCGTGATTGCACCTCTGTCCTTATATTCTGTTCTGTTGTGTTCACCCATTGCGGGTTATTATTTTGAACTGCTAAGGCTAAACCTGTTTTCCTTATTGTATTTGTTTACCCATGTTCTATTTAACTCTTTTTTATTTCGCTACCCCTGTTTTGCCACTAGTTTGTTACAACTTGGCAAATTGACTTGAAGGAAAGTTGAGCTGGTGCAATAGAAAAAAAAGATTGACTATATACCTTCACATTTTATAATATAATGATTATGTTAAATAATTATGCCATAATTATTTTCATGAACAACTATGTAGCCTGCCTAGTCTACATATTTAGCTTATTTCTTGCAAGATATTTGCTGGTCAGGTCTTCTGCTAACACAGGTGAGACACATTGTCTTTCAGGGAGTTGTCAATGGACCTTTAGTTTGAAACAGAAAAGTCATAAAACACTGAACACCAAAGTACACAATACAAAACTGTCGTGTGGGCCCGATCTAAAGACACATATAAAACGGCCAGACAAAACAGTGATAACCCAGATATGCTCTCCCCCCCCAGGTTGGTATTTTGAGACTCCTGCCATAAGAGGTATTGTCTCAGCCAGAAACCACCTGCACACCAGCAAAGCTGTATTGTCAGGACGGATACAGTGAGACTACTATCCTGATTGGAGCGCACTTTGAGACGTGACATGGTGATTAAAGGTTCACTCCTTGATTGTGTTATTATAACTTCTCCCCAAAGAACCTACTAATTCCACTCCAGCTCATTGATGTTGGCTAAAACACCATGAATGTGTGTGTGGTAGGAGCGCTATACTGATATGAGCCTACAGGAGCTCAGTAAGGGGAACAATTCTGTTTCACACCAAAACCAACTGATGTTTTTGTAACGCAGAGAGCCTGATAAGTTGATCGACACAGTCCAGTCATTTTCTGAACTAAAATACATACCATTCAGAAAATGTCATGTAAGATAACAATGAATACAGGCTTGCATTACTCTCTGGCTGTTGCCTTGGCAACAGCATCCAAGGACTGTGTAGTTTTATCTTTTCTTTTTTTTACCTTTCTTGTCTATGCAGAAAACTCTTCAGGTATTCTTCAATTATGGCTAAAGAAACATTTTTTGTTTGTTGGCAGGAATCATACAGTATGCTAATATTGTTTTAGGTCATGAGTGTGCCTATGTTGGGATGCCTTCTCAGAGCAGGAATAGACAGCAGATTGTGGGAGTGCATGTGTGTGCACATTTACAAATACATATTTTTGTATTAGTAATACCAACATGATTCTTATATCTGGTTTTACTATAATGATCACCAAACCCAGTCAATATTACAAGTAAATGAAACTATTGTCTGTATCTGTACATTAGCATTGAGGATGGACCAACCTCAACACAGCACAGATGGTGTCGCTTATGTATTATGCCTGCAGGCAGTGGATAACCAATCCTGATATTGCAAGCTTCAATTTCATTTTGCAGCGAGTATCAATCTGGAACCCGTCAATGAAAAAGCTTTTGTCACCTGATTAGCAAACATCCAGACTATCAGCGGCTAGCTGATGTAAAGGTAGTCCAGTCATACTGTATGTAAGGGAGTTAAATGTAAATATAGCCCACCTTTATGACAAACGCTTTTCAATTGAGGGATCCAGACTGAAAATGGTCTGGCATGACCAGGATGGTCTCACAAGGCTAGATGAACTAATAAATTACGTATTTTCAATCAGATTTAGCCATGAGGAAATATTTATAATATCTATTAAAAGTATATCGACTTTAAAGAGACATTGGTGGTTGCTAAAATGCTGCTCTCATCGAAGGCCAACACCCTGAGGATTAATTTGATCTGTTGTAATGTTTGTACCACAAAACCCATCTGAATTTCTTACAGATGCAATCAGTGAAATCCTTGTTGCACCCATCCATTGCGTTGTACAGTAACTCCTTATGCACAAAAGCAATCAACTCAGCTACAGTCAGTTTTCTTCTTAATAGGCCAAATTTACAGCAACATTATTAGCTCAAAGTATAGTTTTTCACAAATGAAACTGATAAAGAAAAAATGTATCGTCAGAGGGAATTCTTTATTTGCGATATGTACAGCTGTATGGTGGGGTTGCCCATTCAGCAAATTGATATGTGCAAACTGTGCACATAGTAAAACAAAACAAAAATAAACATAACTTAATGATAAACACTTGGCATACTTTTGGAAATAAGAATGCAAAACAAGAAGCCTGCATTTTAGCCTATGAAATTAAATGTACTGTAGATTTAGAGAACATATACACATATCAAAATATTTGATGAGGGTCAGCTCAACAATAATAGATATTTGTGTCAATGTAAATTCCATTTGAATGCCTTGAATTCAAATCTTTGCTCAGACTGATACTGTGATTGTCTGCCAGCTGCTTAAAATTGACTCCCACAAGATACTGGCAGGAGAGAAGGTTTCCTTCTTCATCTCAAAATGAATACAATAATACAACAAGTATTCATAACTAGTCATGAATGAACTTCATGGAAAAATAGTATGAATTAACTTGCATGGGCAGTTTAGTTGAGTTTTTATGTTTCTATGAAAGTGTAGTGCAATCTGTTGAAGAAAATATGTGGCATCAATGTGTGTGTATGAGAGAGAGAGAGAGAGAGAGAGAGAGAGAAGAGAGAGCATCTCCAATTACGCAAACTGGCACAGAAGAGCAAAGCGGGTGTCACAGGAAGCTTTATGGTTAAAGTAAGACACGTATCCAGGCAACGCTGGCCTTAATAAAATGAGTCAGAAGTAATGGATGGAGCATTTAAACACACACACAGAGAACACACATGTACATACGAGCAAACGCGCGCGTACACACACACACACACACACACACACACACACACGTGATAAAACATGAGCTGGAGAAGGGAATTGGACTAGACTTGTTCATTAGTGCTCTCTCGTTTCTCTCTCTCTCATTTAAGGAATAGGGGTTTTATACAGAACAGCTGCTAATTATGCAATTATTCCCACATTGTCTCGGTGCACTTTTGTTTGCACAGTGACCCCTGACTCCTCAAAATCTTACACATTCTATTCAGTTTGCTGTGTATAACTAACAATATTAAGTAAGAGTAAATCTGTGCAGAGCAAAATACACAACTGTTATTCTGTTTCAGATCAAATCTGCATAATCCAACCTTTCTATATTTATTTTCCCATCCTGCACAGGGTTAAAATGTTAACTGGAGCAGTTCAATGAGAAACCGCATGACCAATACCTCAAGTTGCACTTGCTAAGTCTAATACAATAAAATAAATACAGAGGACACGATAATTCTATTAATAATAATAATATTAATATTATTATTATTAATAATATTATTATTATATTATTATTTATCTATTATATTATATATTTATTATTAGTAAATGCCCAACAATGACCTTTGACACTAAATGAAAACATTTTCCCACGTCAAATAAATGTAGGAAACCTAAGGCTGCAGACAGTTCTTATTTCACAGGGCAAATTCATTCATATTTTTAAAACTAAGCTGTTATGTAACAACACAAAACATAGTGTTTCGGCCCAATTCCCATTTCACAACTTAAATTAAAAAATGATTGCCATAGATTTAATTCACTAAGTACCTGATATCACAACATAACATAACATATTTTCCCTGACATTCCTTATCATGTGGGTGGGTAGGTTGCAGGATTATGTTGCTTTATGGTGATTCCTTACATAGTTTTTGCAGGCTATGCTACTGCATAAACAAGCATTCTGTCATTCGGACACAAAGGTTAACATAAATCCAATAAGCTTTGTTTGCTAATGAACAGTTGTATTCTAGTCAGCTAAATGGCAACAATGTAATGATACTGAATATTCATGTTCTCACTGACTATCAGCCAAAAATATTTCTGGAGCTACATAAATACGGACTACAGTATACACAGTGTTACAGTTTTTCTCGATTGCTTAGACACAATTCCTGGAGTAACTCAAAATCTCAAATCTTCATACACAATTTTTAACTCACCAGTACAAATCTATAACCTCTGTGTCTGATTTTATCTTTGCCCACAGACAAAACACACTAGCTGTCAATAACACATGACTGTATGTTACACACTGAAGGGATTCATTCAAAACACTGCTACTGTACCAGCATGTTTAGAATTGAGAAAAAAAAATGTACTTGCTAAAATGACATCTTTCAGTGGTGGGCTAATTCATATTTCTGGGGAGATGAAGCCCCTAAAATAGATCTGTGACATCCCTGACTTTTCCTTACATCACATCTCGGTGTGATACAGTATTTAAAAAATATATATAAATGTTAAATCAAAACAGCAACCACCAATGTTTACTGTACCATTACCAATTTTCTAATTTCTAAATATGTTGGGAGTGGTGTTTTGAATGAATCCCTTCAGTGTGTAACAAACAGTTGTGTAGTCTGTGTTATTGACAGCTTGTGTGTGTTGTCTAAGAGCAAAGTAAAAATCTGATCCAGAGGGTATAGGCTTGTACCGTTGTGTGCGAGTTGTTAAAAATTGTGAGTGAGTTTTTGAGAAATAATCATTGTTCCAGGAATTGTGTCTAAGTAACCGAGAAAAACTGTAATACTATTGTACTGTGAGTGTATACAGTATCATTAGCATGGGATAATATATTTCTAATACAATATGCACCATGGGTGTAACAACATGATGGAAATATATTTTTGATCCCAGTAACCATGTATTAATTATGTAACCAAAAGTATTTTTCTTCTTGTATAGCAATAGGGCAGATCATAACACAGAATCTGACACTAGTGTTGAATAATATGCAAATGTGCATTCCAAAAATATTCAGAAAATGTCAAGTGTCATTTCCATTTCTACAACATGTTTCTATATAATAGGCAAAGAATGAACATTAGTACCGCCACACAGTATGTGGATAGTGGATAATAAATGATTGGACAGGGAGAAGCCTCTTGAGTGGCAGAAATGAGGTTGTGTTTCATGCAGATCCAAGTCACAGGCTCTGGGAAAGAAGCGTGAGGTTTGGATTTACAAGTGGGAACATTTGATCTTTGACCTCCTGCTAGCAACCGCGCTAGAAGCAGACGACTCTGTGGTCCGTGGGGTCTTAGAAGGTAAGCGCTGAAACAAGAAGCACAATCACTCAACAACAGCAGGCCAAACAATAAGGCTGCTGTCGGTTCATTCGTGAAGAGCCGTGTGTTATGACTCAGCGAAGAAGAAGGAAGAGGAAGCATGGTGGGTGGAGACAGACATTACTTTAGGTCCACCTCCGTGATAGCTCTGACGCTCCCAATGAGCTCCTGAGCCTCCTGGGCAAGCGTGGCCCCTGTCCACTGGCTCTTCTTGCAGCGGGATGTCGAGCTTTGGGACGAGGACCAAACCTTTCCATCTCCAGTGCTGTGTGGAAAACACTGTATTATTTGATATACAATGTGGTTGCAGCAGGGCAGTAGCTAGAGGATTTGTGTGCCCCAGACCGCCCTCCACCCATATCAGATACGCTACTGTACAATGTATGACAACGTTCTCACTTCCAGAAAGTTGTGGAGCTTATGAGGGTACGGTATATGTATGTTTTATATGTCTCCTTGCTCCAACACACCTGATTCAAATGAATGGGTCGGTATCAGGCTTCTGCAGAGATTGATAATGACCAATTCATGTGAATCAGGTGTGTTGGAGCAGGGAGACATATAAAACATGCAGGGCGGCGGCCCTTCAGGACCAGGATTGCCCAACCCTGCTATAGACCCTTTTCACACTTCTGTTTGTTGCACCGGAAATCATCATAACAGGGTTAGAATCTTTGGATTATGCACTACGTAGTAGAACCTTAACTGTATGAGTCTTTTCCTCATTTACTGTACTTACCAGCAGATTAGCACCTACAGTACTATTAGCTCTCACTACCTACTGTACTATGTTGGACACTTGAAAACATTTACGTTATTGTAATTGGCGCTCAATAGGCATAAACAACAATAGATCAATTAAATGAAACAAAATATTGCACTGCGTATTATATTCTACAATGGATTGTCAATCATAACGTAACATAGTTGCTATAGCAACACTATGTATGGTTTATGCTTCAGCAGTTCTGCATCCAAATAGTGATGTCTCTAGTAATCCAAACTAGACTATGTTTACTATTTTGTGACACATTATTATCAAGCCTTTAATTAAAGTAAAGTGTCATTGTTATAATGTCTCCTTAAATGTGGCTTTAACAGAATATGACGCTCCTGTTTTCTTTTTCCCAGATTCATGTTATTCCAAGTAATTTGTCGGTCAGATGCGGTCACCCTCCAGCGTTGGTGAATGGACAGTACACAGTCATTTATGTTTTGACAAAGAGGGATGACACTCTGCGCCCACAACTAATTTAAGTGGCTCCATTCAGCAAATGGTACGTTTTGCATTTATGGTTCAGGGTGGCCTAGAAACCGATCCATAAGGGCAAAGAAAAGGGCGGCTGTAATGTTGGACTGCTGGTTACGAAAGCAGCAGTTCAGGTGTCCCACTAACCCAGTGAAGGCTAACAGGAAACAGCTGAGGGGTGGCCTAAATATGGGCGTGCGGGCAATGACACAGTGTGCCAAGCTTAAAAAATGGACTACGATACTGGACCACTTCTCATGGGCCGAGTCTCGATTTACTGAGAGGTTGCTATCAAGTTCATTTATTAAAACATACTTTTATACTTGAGCAATTTGACCAAAACAAATCCATGCCCAAGTCTCCACCTCTAATGCTTTTGAAGTTCATTTATCAACTTATTTGTCAGAAATGTAACTCCGTTTTCTGGCCTAGATAGATAAAGTCCATGTCTGATAATCCCACCAGATCACATTTCATCAAAACAACTTACCAAACTGAAGCATCCCTTTCCTAACCCTTACATAAAAGCACAAATGAACTTCATGTGGTTACATGTACGTACTGTGTGTGTCATAACCCTGTGCTTGTGTCATTATGAGAGGCACAAGCCCAGGTTGTTCTTCCTTAATTCTGTCGAACTTACGTCTTGTCAACCGTGTCAGCTATGGCGCAGGTTCAACATGTTATGCTTCTGCGTCGACCGCACGGACCTGTGTTGACTGCGCATGAGCAAGTTGACCGCATGTGATTGATGAGAAGCAGCAAAATGCGGAAGTGCAATGTCTTGTTTATGCGCTTGAATTAGAACACAAATTGAGTGTAAACGTTTTTAAATAAGCATATACAAATATTTCTTTCCAGCAAATCTCTTAGTTACACCAACATATATTGATGCAGAAGCATAAATGGGCCTTTAGTCACGCAAGGCCATGGCTGTCCCAGGGTGGTTCCCTGGAGTAGGATCAGAGAAGCTGAGCCCTGGGCAATGGCCTGCTGCAGGGTGCGAGGTCCCTCATTACATTGCTCTCAGGGGAGTACCTATGCACTCCCACACGCATACATATCACATACGCTTTGGCATGTCATTCATAATGAACGTAGTATGGTAAACATACTGTATGCATTCATATTTGAAATTATCAACTTGCTCTTTAGACTGTATGTTGGCTTCACTGCTGCAGAAGTGGCTAACAAGACCCCAGTAAGTGACCTTGAACAGGGATAATGGCAGTTATCACTAGCCCTGCTGCAGTGGTAATGTGAGAAATTGTGAATCTCTAGGTTTTAAAGCCCTCCTGCCATTTTCATCTGGAAGTATAGACGCCGGTTGCCATTAGCAACGTGTTGAAAAGGCTAGCTGTTCCAATGTCAATCCAAACCATTACCGGACCGAACTTATACGAATAGGTGGGTTTATGTTCTGCTAAGCTCCTCTGCTCTCTCTTTATGCCCTTCCTGTACTAGTTGGGTCAAGAATGTCTCCAAACAGAGAAACATTGTTCATTTTCAATTAAGTCACATTATGATGAATTACATTAAATCCTTATTGAACAATCCCTCCTCTCACCTATAGGTTTTAGATGTGCCATGGGTTTCCAGGAAGAAATCTTGACCCTTCTGACAACAGAAAAATAAGACAGGAGATTTAAGTTTCTAAGTTTTTATTTAAGTATTTAACTATTTATAATTGCTTTATCAATCACGTTTCACACATTTAACACAGACTAACTCAACATGCTTTACATTGAAAACACCAACAAACATACCATTATTGACCACATCCATTTTCATACAATAAAACACTATATTCTTGCTGTACCTGGCTTGAACTATTGAGTGAGAATTGAAGTGTACTGCTGAACACCTTGTACGGCTATGGACGGAAGTGTCATAACACCAAAGTGTCAAATGTGAATGTAAATTAAATATAATTCACTGCATGTGCACTTTAGGTTTTGTCATAGCTAGAACATGCCATCAGGTGCAAGGCGGTAAAATCATGACATTTGCTGACAATAGAGCTAGAATATGTGGGTGTTCTTTATCTTAATTATTTATTCTAGCTGCCTATCTGGCATTTTAGCAGTGAAATGGAAAATGTACATGAATTTTGCTATCTCCGTACTCTATTTTACTTAATGGTTAGATCTGCTTCTTATTTTATAAATTGGCTAGTTTATTTGACTAATGCCTGGATTTATGGTTATTTAGAAGCAGAAGGACCAATCTGGCTATAGCAAAAGTATATCCTAACAATAGCCATTCTAAATTGCTCCTAAATTCCTACTGAGGTGTGTATATTTACAGTATACAGTAATACCTATTCTACCACAATATCTGATAAATCAAACAAACACATGAACCATGTTGTATGCAGACGTGATTTTATACCTCCACAAAGTTAAGCAGCTTTCCCGTGGATATATCGAAGCTATTTTTAGCCGCCTCACTTTTCCGTAGCTGGCACTCTAAGACAGCTACGCGTTTCTTCAGCTCCTCTGTGTCGTCCTGAGTCAAAATGGAATTAACAAAACAAACAACATTGTTTGGGACAGTGGGAAATGTTGAAGTCAAGTCCAGTGTCTTTCTTTCACAAGAAATATTAGTCAAGCTGAATATGAGACCAGTATCTATATTACTGGATTACATTTTAATATATTTAAAGCACACGGCTTATTATTTGTAATAAAAAAAAGTTCTCTTCCAACTTGGTCACATTGAACATATTGAAGTCAGAAGTAAGCACAACATTTCACACAACATACATGAGTAACACTAACACATACAAATTATATAGAAAATACTATGTTGCTAGGCTGATTGTTTTTTAAATAAAAAGTTTTAGTTAAACGCACCGTCAGACAGCTGAGAATCTGTGCTCAGAAGCCCTGCCACTGAATAATACAGAGCAATGCCTGACCTAGTTTCACTGCACTGCAGGAAGCAGAGAACATGGAAGACCTGGAAAGACTCACAGGGAGAGCCAGCGTGTGTGTGTGTGTGTGTGTGTGTGTGCGTGTGTGCGTGTGTGCGTGCGTGCGTGTATATGTGGCGTCTGTGTGTGCATGTGCGAGTGTGTGTGTGGTGTGTGTGTGTGTGTGTGTGTGCCTGTGTGTCAGGTAAACAACAGAGAAAAGAATGGATTTCAAAGTGTGAAGTCGCTGGACGCACGTTTAATGGAGACAGAAGTACATCATTTTATACTGTACACTATAAACTAATTTGGTAAAATATGTGCAGGTTGCTCGCCTATCCTTGCACTATAGACAAGCGATTTACAGAGGCCATTTTACTTGCCTATTGCAGAAAAAAGAAGACTCTTACAGGTGCACTATAGTGAAGGTATTTGTATCTTCTTTCTACGTTAGATTTGTTCTGCATACATAACAGCTGCATACGTTTTTCTTTCCGGTATTATGTTAAAGGTACACATTGTTACAACCCTACAGCTACAAATTCCCTCCACATCTATGCACAGAATTGCATGCCAGTGTAGAATGAGGAGATGGAAAGATATCAACTGAGTGAGAACTTCATGGTGAGTAGCATAGAGAGTATAGAGAAATCAATGACTTCAACCACCAGGGGGCTTCCAGACACAGTTTGAGGAGGGTAATCTTTAATGTTGACCAACATTTTGCCATTCACCCACTGGGTCAGCGTGATAGGCTGTATAAATGAATAAACCCTCTTGTGACGTCAACCATAGCATTCCTCAAGAATGTTTAACGCTCAAGCTGTGCTGGCTCTGGCCGTCGCCATCTCTGTAGTATCTGACGCCACCTGTAACTCCCTCCTATTCATAATAACGACAGCATTGGGCAGTAACGAGTTACTAACTAACACGTTACAAATGTTATTACTTTTTTCCAGTAACTGGTAGTTGTAATAAATTACTATTTCTCCATATTAATCCAAGTAATGCTGCATTTCAAGAATGCAATTTCTCCCCCTAGACTTCCATCTTATGAAGACGTGGATCAATATATGATTCTGTGTGAAAGCTACAATCATCTGGTTTTAGATGTTGCAATGTTTTCATTTTGGGTGATTGTTGACTCCTATAAGATTATTTAGTGTTCCAATAAAGTGGATTAAATTTGAAAATTAGATGGCTAAACAGGTTGTCTGTCATTTTTCAGAAGCAAGGCAGGGTAGTAAAAGTAATGTAACAAGAAACTGATAACTTTTAATTCCTATAGTAATATAACTTTTTGAAGGAGTAATAAGTAACAAGTAACGTATTACAATTCCTGAGTAACTTTTCCAACACTGATAATGTGATACATGTATGGCTTAATACTGTATATTGTTAATTAATGAGTTCTATAAAAAGAGTTGTTAAGAACAGGGTAGTCTCAGCCTCTTCCATCCATTAGCACTACGTCACATAGGCAACTCTGTGCTGAATGTATGATAAATATACCCCTGTAAGCTCGACTAGGAACTCGAGAAACCTTCTTAAAGAAATACTGGCTGTTCGCATTGTCACTCACAAGTATGTCTCAGTAATTTCTGGTGCAACGATAGCGTAGTGTTTTATTTACACATTTTAAATTAAACTTTTATTTTAATCAGTAGCCATATATCTGACAACAGATTTAGAGTCCGGTTGTTGCAAGTTTAACGTCCGACTTGGTCATTGAGTTACGTACAGTACAGGTCGTTGTGCATGTCAATTAAAATACCTTGCTTGTCAAGAAAGTGAGTACTGACACAGTTAGCCAGCGCTGTGTCCCAGACATATGTAAAGGCTGGCTCTGCAAGTATATGATTGGGGAGACTAGCTATAGAGACCAAAACTGTTTTTTTTAATCAGGCTGTACATATTTATTGTTGCTGTAAATTCGATATTTTAACATGGGAGTCTATGAGGTTTGATTCCATTTTGCAGCCATCCTCAAGTGGCCATTTGAGGAACTGCAGATTTTGGCACTTTTGCTTTAAATTCATTGGTCACCGAACCTTAGTCTGGATGGGCTGCTCTGGCCTTTGGGTCTTTAGCTCAGCTATCTCAGTCTCCAGAAGTGGATGACCTCCTTGTAGTCCATCTCCATCCCACGTGCCTGCTTCTGGGCCACTTCAGCCAGCTGAAGTTGGCTCCGCAAAACCTTGTTCTCCTCCAAACCAGCTCTAACTTCCTAGCAGGGGGAAAACAGAATGTCACACTCTCATATATATATATATATAGTACAGGCCAAAAGTTTGGACACGCCTTCTCATTCAATGCATTTCTTTATTTTCATGACTATTTACATTGTAGATTCTCACTGAAGGCATCAAAACTATGAATGAACACATATGGAATCATGTACTTAACAATAAAGTGTGAAATAACTGAACATGTCTTATATTCTAGTTTCTTCAAAGTAGCCACCCTTTGCTCTGATTACTGCTTTGCACACTCTTGGCATTCTCTTGATGAGCTTCAAGAGGTAGTCATCTGAAATGGTTTTCCAACAGTCTTGAAGAAGTTCCCAGAGATGCTTAGCACTTGTTGGCCCTTTTGCCTTCACTCTGCGGTCTAGCTCACACCAAACCATCTCGAGGCCAGGTCATCTGGCGCAGCACTCCATCACTCTCCTTCTTGGTCAAATAGCCCTTACACAGCTTGGATGTGTGTTTGGGGTCATTGTCTTGTTGAACAATAATTGATGGTCCAACTAAACGCAAACCGGATGGGATGTCATGTCGCTGCAGGATGCTGAGGTAGCCATGCTGGTTCTGTATGCCTTCAATTTTTAATAAATCCCCAACAGTGTCACCAGCAAAGCACCCCCACACCATCACACCTCCTTCTCCATGCTTCACGGTGGGAACCAGGTGTGTAGAATCCATCCGTTCACCTTTTCTGCGTCGCACAAAGACACAGCGGTTGGAACCAAAGATCTCAAATTTGACCAAAGCACAGTTTTACACTGGTCTAATGTCCATTCCTTGTGTTTCTTGGCCCAAACAAATCTCTTCTGCTTGTTGCCTCTCCTTAGCAGTGGTTTCCTAGCAGCTACTTGACCATGAAGGCCTGATTCGCGCAGTCTCCTCTTAGCAGTTGTTCTAGAGATGTGTCTGCTGCTAGAACTCTGTGTGGCATTCAGCTGGTCTCTAATCTGAGCCGCTGTTAACCTGCGATTTCTGAGGCTGGTGACTCGGATGAACTTATCCTCAGCAGCAGAGGTGACTCTTGGTCTTCCTTTCCTGGGGCGGTCCTCATGTGAGCCAGTTTCATTGTAGCGCTTGATGGTTTTTGCGACTGCACTTGGGGACACATTCAAAGTTTTCGCAATTTTCCGGACTGACTGACCTTCATTTGTTAAAGTAATGATGGCCACTCGTTTCTCTTTACTTAGCTGATTGGTTCTTGCCATAATATGATTTCTAACAGTTGTCCAATAGGGTTATCGGCTGTGTATCAACCTGACTTCTGCACAACACAACTGATGGTCCCAACACCATTAATAAGGGAAAAAAGTCCACTATTTAACCCTGACAAGGCTGTGAAGTGAAAACCATTTCAGGTGACTACCACATGAAGCTCATTGAGAGAACACCAAGGGTTTGCAGCGCTATCAAAAAAGCAAAGGGTGGCTACTTTGCCTTGAAAGATTGCTGAATCAGCACACAATAAATTCTTACTCAGATATGTTCTGAGGTGCTGCTATCTAGTTTTTCACTGCCAACAGACTCCTTATTAGTCTGAAGAATACTGTAAAATTAAGTAAAAGACCTAAAAAGTAAAAACATATTGTTATGCTAAAAGCCATTATCCATCCAAGCTAATCGCATATTCCTATCATTCGGAAACCCCACTGAGAAGACTGATATATATTTCCTTAATAGCCTGACGGTTAACAATATCAGTAGACATGAGAAGTACCCACTGCATGCTTATTACCCTTCAACATAATATATTGAAACACTCCATCTGGCCGGTGCTCCATTATGTCTTTGACTTTGGGCATTGGTTTAGCCTGCCATGCATGCCAGTAGGCTCAGAGTTAAGAAGCTACACAATGGGAAGATATGAAATAGTTCCACTAATGAGGAAATTGAGCATAGTGTTAGTTCAGGCAGGCCATGTTAATAGTCAAGCCAAATGTTAATAACGGCAATGTATATAATGCTAATTATACAGACTACAGTGGTCCTGATTGAACTAAAGTATTGTCAAATCACGTTTGCATGGGTTTGATCATTATCTTGTGTTCTTGTTTTGCTTTGTCATTTGTCAACCAGAATGTTAACCACTAACTCATAGCCCTCTTTCCTCCTTAAAATGTATAGTAAGTCATTGGTATAGTATAGTTAGTCATTGAGTTCAAACTCTCCCTTCATTGCCATAGGGCGGTCTCTCAGAAGCCCCGCTCCACACATTGAAAACTTGGAAAAGCGAATGGTAAGATAGCAAATTGCAAGGAGATAATTGGTGAATTTGATCAAAAGTTTATTAGCTAACTATACCTTTAATGGAGTCTCAGTCAGTGATTTTAAGCTACAGTAATACACTTTGTCAAATTCAGCAAATATCTACTCACAGTATACTAGCTGCATGTTCTGTGTGCCTGCTGAAACCATAACCTGGCATTTATACACAGCCCTGGCTCTGTAAATGCGAACATACAAGGTGGGGCAGACCACACCACACAGCACTATCACAGCTTTGGTCATGTGTGTACAATTTGTGGGGCATTGTAGGGAGAGGTTTTTAGTTTTTTTAGAATGAGAAAGGTTTAAGCATTATAAACAGGCCTTTGTGTCATACATTCATTATTCAATGCATTCTACATACTACTCTTACTAATTCAGTAGTTCTCAATTCTGAGGGGGGGGGGGACTGAAATTTTTTTAAACGAAAGAAACTGATTTATAGAAAAGACTGTGTGGCAGACATAGTGAGACACATATATTTTAATATGGCATACTATATGGTTTATAAAAAGATACAGTGCAAGTGACAGAAACAGAGATATTAACTGTCCTGCCATCTCTTGGGTAACAGTTAAAACTATGCGACTGTCAAAGATCGGTTTAAATTAGAAAACCTTCCTCTAAAAAATAAAAAACGTCCAGCTTTTCCCTTGGATGTAATAATGGTTAACCCTTTGGAGACAATGTTGCGTAACAGTGTCATGGGTAAACAAAGCATCTGCTACAATTGCAAGCTTTCACCTCTCTGACTGGGAATCTATCGCTTTTTGTACTGCAACCACATTTGCAACCGGTATCCTAAACCCTCTGTCTTCTGAAATAAACACCAGAATTCCAATTCTTCAACAATGCGCTTGTAAAGAATATATTAGACTGCATCAAGCTTTGCCACTATTGTTGTAAAATAGTAAAGGAAGTGTAAAATGACACTAGATGTTAACAAAAAGATAACACCCCCTTTCAAATGGGGGAATGGGTTTATCACTGTACTGTACAAGAATATGATCTCTTCTTTAATGTCAAGAAGAAAAAGTTGAATGGAAAAAATCTGGCCATTGTCACATTTGCGGAAGTAAACGAGGAATGTATATTGTACGTCTAGAGGAAGCAAAGATGTTGTGAAATCTGAGCATCCTTTGCATGCATCGTATTGAGTATTGCGTTTCCATCAAACTATTTTCTAAGGCAAGGCAAGGCACTTTATTTATATTGCACATTTCATATAAGACAGACTCGATGTACTTCACCTAAAAACATGTTATACAATAATAACGATTTCAGTATAATGCACAATACTTTTAAATTAAGTTATAAAAGAATGAGAGAAGAAAACCAAGATGTCATATTAAAATCGACATGTTCTACAGAATAGCAGAAGTCTAAGTGCAAGGTTTCTAGTTAATCAGGAAGCAATGGTGAATGTTTTTAGTCTGTACTTAGAAGTATTCAGGGTTGGAGCAAAACTCAGAGCTTCCAGAGGTTTATTCCAGCTATAGCTAAATGCTGCATCTCCATGTTTTGTTTTGACTCTGGGGACGGTTGACAATAGCCATATATTTTTGCCCTAAACAACGGGAGATAGACATTTAGCAAAAAGCAAAAGATCTTAATAATTTAACAAATTGTCTTTTAGTCCATGTATATATAATATATGACTCATGGTATGAGTTTATGTTTAAGCATTTTTTATGTTTTTATTAAAATAATAACATGTAAATAATGAGCTATATCATGTAGAGTTAACAGTGACAACTACAATCTGGGAGGCCATGTAAAACATCAAATGGGCAATGTAGGTCATCCAGTGAGAAGCGCTCATATTTAAACAACAGGGTTGAAACCACACAGCGCAAGCAAAGAGCCACACACACTTATTAGACAGATGCACATGAACACAGAAGGGCAGGTGCACGCGCACGTGCATGCACACGTACACGCACACACACACACACACACACACACACACACACACACACACACACACACGAGTGGGACCCATCTGTTAATATTCCAGTTCTCAGTATCACCTTAGACTACACAGTATGGGAATGAATGTGTGCATTCATGATAGAGTAGCAAAGAGCGACATAAAACAAAGGCTGTGACTCAAACATGACCTTCAAGTGCCCTTGTTGCCTCACCGCTCACAGACGGCATGCACTCTGCATGTAAACGTAGGTATCTAAGAGATGCTGCGCATAGACACACGTGTCCTGTTGTGGAGACGCTCCATGTCCATCCAAGCTGTGGCAAGATACCTTCACTGCCTTGCTTCTGTCTGGCGTTTATATAGTTTAGGCAGTGAACGCCCCCCAGACAGTGCGTGGAAGGTTAACACAGAGCACCTACCCTCTCTGGTTGAGCCACGCCAGAAGACATGCATGCTAGGTTCATTCTCCTGCCATAGCTTGACCGCTGGATATTAATCTAGATTCAGCCTAATCTCTGGTGCTAAGTAGTTCATTAGGGTGCTTAGATTGCTTATTTCCCCATGGCGATTAAAACGTGTTTAACGTGCGCCAAAAACAGATAAAAAATGAACAACGAGAAACCAACAAACGATGATGAGCGCCATGACTGTGGCAACTGACAGGGACAGAGATGTGTATCCAAACAGTAGCCTGTTTTAGTAGCCTGATTTGACCACAATCACCATTCCTTCTAAAGTCACCATCCTCTGTTTGACCATTTGCTCTTCTCAATGTTTGTGTCAGTTACCCCCAAGTGAAGCAGATAAGAATATTAACATAAGCAGGTTTCAGCCAGGGAGCTGACAATCAGACAACAGACTGTCGTGGTTTTTCCAAACAATGCAAACAGTACAGTGGCTAACAGTATGAGGCAGCAGGTAACATGCATACAGAATGAAATATGTGTTGTGGTGTGTGTCCAGATGTATAATATCTGTAGTTGTGTAACCTGAGACTGGTGACACACTAGTGGTGACGCCACAGGTTAAGGGCCCCCAGCCCTCCCTCTTGAAAGACCTTTACCTCCAATGAGATAACATGTGAACTGGCACACCTGTGTCGTTGCCATCTCATCTACTGAGGTGAAAAGAACCATATGCTGTGCGCAGCCTGTACGTGCCTATGTACGCAAGGCAAGTTCTTTTTGTCCAACAAGCGTAGGCTCATTTCTTTCCTGAGCCTTGAGACCGCTTCACCCACAAAGCACCTCATATCATTTTCACAATGACATCATTGCACTTTGTAGAAAATCATTGCCCTTTTTTAAAAGTTTTGTTATTGTACAATAAAAGATGCTGTTGTGTCATTACGTGCAATTTTCTGAATTTAAAGAATTGTAGGTCCAATTTAGGACAATTTTCCCTTCCATTCACGTGCCATTTAACATCTCTGTGCAACAAACTATTGGTTGAATGCGTGCGTAATTGTATCTACAATTCTGGCAATACACACTGCATCCTCAACACCAACTGTCCCAAAACACAGACGGAAGTGTGTGATTGGAAGATACAACATCCGTTCCTCCAGCCTCTAAAATCCTGATATTGATCCGTGTATGCAACCAGAACCACATTTGGCCAGGAGAAATATAGGCAAAAGAGAGAGGGAGGTACGAGTAGGCCTTTTGGCTATGAATCACAACACAGGGAGAACTATTTCGGGGCCTAAAGCCTCCTTTACACCCAACCTGTGTGGGCCCACAGTGGCACTAGTCCTCCTACACACTCTGTTGGAAGGCAGGAGTGAGGCTCAACTGAGAATGAGTCTATTTGGACCTCTGGGCTTTAAACGCAGCTCTCCAGGATAAACACTTTGGGCTACATGAGTGGATTGGTGGTGCTGTCTGTCAGCACATGTTTGTGTGGGGGCGCAAGTGTGTGTGTATGTGTGTGTGTGTGTGTGTGTGTGTGTGTGTGTGTGTGTAGGTGTGGGTGTGTTTATAGCTCCCCCTGGTGATTGATGTCAAAAGAAGCACCGTTTAAGAACACAAAAACAGCCTACGCGAATGCCTCACTAAAGAACACAATGAAAACATATACAGTAGAAACATGCACTTAAAGTGACACTACCAAAAACAAAAACATTTAGCGCCTCTGCTTGTATCATTTGATCCAGCTGTTATTATTTTTCTCTTAAATCACATTTGGAATCGCTACCTTTCTTCTGTTAGCTACCTTTAATGAAACTGTGTGTGTGTGACAAACCTGAGTAACCTGTCTGAACTCCTCGTCCATCTGATGGTGCAATCGTTGGGACTCCACCAGTTTGTCCTGGGGAGCCGAGACACCAGGACGTCATGGACAATCAACATGGACAACAGGAATGAGGCTACTTCCGATTATGTCAGCTACCGGGTTATCTGGCGGCCATGTTTTCAATTTGCAGCATTTGAAGGAAGTTTTATTGTGTGTATGTGTGTGTGTGTGTGTGTTTAGGTGTGGGTGTAATAAAATACTCTATATAATAAAAATATGAACATGACAATTCAATCACCTTCCGTTAAGATTAAAACCTTAGAATGATATGTTTACAGTATAAGTATTAAAGTAGAGAATGCTGGGCAAATTCTGCACATTGGCGTCAAGAGGAAATGCCTTTCAGTGGGTCTCAACCTAAAGAAGCCCACTATACAGTATAATGATGTGCTAATGAGGAATGTTTCAGGTATAGAGACATCAACTGTACACATGAACATTCAGCACCTGCAGCTGTTTGATCTCTCTCAGAGCCTCAATGTGGTCTTTTCTTAGCCTCTCCATTTCCTCCAGCTCATCAGAGTCTGATAGTGAGGGCTGCACGCACATGCACACACACACACGCACACACACACCAGCACATTTTATTAGAATACAGTGTCATAGGCGACATTTGAAAGTATACGGAACAGATTATAAATACTGTACGTACTGAAAGCTTTATGCCTCTATATGCAGACTAATCAAGCAATGGTGTCAACAGATCATTGTTCAACCTCACTGATCTCCATTCTAATCGATGCAAATGCACAGCAACAAACTAGGCGGCAGAAAAAACATTAAGCACACTATTCCCTATTGCATCAAGGTCCTTCGATTAGTAAAAGCTGGCCTGTGACAAAGTATACAGTACATTACTCTATTATATTAGGTTGCTGACATTTGGGTTTGAATTTCAATTGGGAAATTAGACTTTGCATATGCATGAATGTTTTGTGTCCTACCAGTGGGTTGGTGGGGAACTCTAAAAGACTGGATAGGTCATCTGATGTGACCCTGGATCCTTTCGGGCCCGTGGACGATTCCTCTAGCTGCAACTTGAACAGCTCTCTGGTAAGGCGTTCAAATTCTGAACACATGCACACACAAAGTTGAACGCCAGAAGCTCAAGTACAAACAACAAGAAAAGCATGTCAAATCTAAGAGTAGTGTTAAATGGCAGTTAATTAAAGGTCATAATCACATACACTGTAATAGAAGCTAGAACCGAAACATGTGAGCTACTCATCACTACTATAGGTTAAAAACCTACCAGCGTGACTAAATTGGTCAGCGTAGCTATTTGCTATGCTAATGGATCACAGATTAAACAATGGTTTTGTGTGAGCGGATTTAGGTTATCAGCCGGTGTGAGGCTAACATCAAGGTGAGGCTAAAGGCAACGTGTGAAGTAATGCAATGTAGGTTTATAGTCAATCTTACCTGCATGCGTGTTCTCCATTGAACTGCCGGAGTTCTTCGCCAGCCACAAACCTGGCTGACGTTGACCGACGGCGGTGTCTCGCTGGCAGGGTTGCGACTGCTGGAGGTGACCTTGGTGACCAGGCCAGGCTGCGGAGGCATAGTGCCCAGCGCTGGTGGCCTCGGCTGGGCCAAGGCGCAACCAACAGGTCCCTGGAGGGAGACGGGGCTCTGAGGCCCGCTACTGGAGCTAGAAGATGACCGCCTGATAAAGGCTATCTCCACTGTAGAGTCTGTGATCCAGAGACAGACAATGTAGTACATAGTACAGACAGTGTGCTGCGAGGACAGTATCATCTACTAATTGCTTACAATTATAACTGAAACGTACAGAAGTCTAGACGTTCATGTACTGTAGGTATACTGTGACCATGTGTACATACACATATGTGTCCATGCACAAACAGGCCGCAAATTGGAAGCAAATAGGCCAGATTGGACTCATAACAACCTGCTAAACTCACGCAACGCATATTTGGTTAACCAGTCCTTTCCGGACAAACCAGACCTTTGCTATACTTCCATTATTTTAAAGCTGAACTACCTAATAATTCCACATTCTACAATGTTTAAACATTGATTTTATATGAAAAGGGTTACTTAAATTTAATCCTCAGACCCTCAACACCTTTCATGACCACCTCTCACTATTTTTGATATAGCCATTTCCACAATTGTTGCTGAGTACGGACGGCATTTGGAAGTTATCTTATGGCTATTAGCCTATTTTATTGTGTTATTGAAACCAATACAAATTTGCAAACGCCATTAGCAGTAGCCTATCAGAAATAGAACTATTTCAAAATCTGTAGTGAGATAAAATGAAGATCATTTTCTACGTTGGACTG
>JAODTR010017926.1:0-25645 GCA_025399935.1 Amblyopsis rosae
CCAGGAGCTCAAGGCTCCAGACAACACAGCTCTCAGGATCATAGGGACACACAAACCTCTCCACCACGATAAGGTGAAGTAACTTAATTCGGGAAACAAAAGATACAAAACGGGAAACATTAGATACAAGGATACAAAAAATATAGACTTTCAGTGACGGATGTTTGAATATGGCATTGCATATATATATATATATATATATATATATATAATCCAAAGCGCTTGATGGTATTTTGCCTCACATTCTTACACCGATGGTGATTGCTGCCACGCAAGGTGCGACCAACTGCCGGGAGCCGTTTTAGGGAGTAGAGGGTTAGGCATCTTGCTCAAGGATGCTTACAGGTAGGTCAGCACAGGGGTTTGAACCCATGACCTTCCGGCTGGGAGCCCAACCACTAGACCATCCTGCTTACTACATGAACCTGTCTATAAATCGTCTGATTGTGAACTTGAATTGAGCTTTATGGAGCCACTATTTTAGCCTCAACTGATTTAAATTCAATACCAGAAAGGCTTTAATCCCCACTTTTATTAACTTGCTTTATGGAATAGGCCTCACTCAGGTGGCTCTGCTGTATTCATTCAACATCCCACTCTTGTCAATAAGAAAACAGACATGAGGAACTTAAACATACAATTGTATCTCATATATATTTTCAGATATAACCAAATTAAAGAGTATATTATATGCTGTACAGCTGTAGCATGTAAGTAACATTAAAAATCACATTGTTTAGCCATTAGTCATATAAAACTATTATCAAACACTTACTAGTTTGGTCATGGGTGTAAATGTTAAATATTTGTAATATGTTATTTGTTTGTGTTGCATGATACTTGTTTTCAATGAAACACCTTTAGTTAATGTATCATTTACTATAACAGGTGATAGATGCAGTTATTACTGGAACATTTTAAAAAGTAATTTGTCCATCTCACACATGCAGGATGTTGGGTTAGGGCTGTTGGGCTATAGCATAGCTATATTGTCAGATATTGAATTCAGCTTTCAAACGTATGTTGCTATAGAGAATTGAGGTACAATTTGTGCTTTTTTGTTAGTTAAAAATATATATTTTTATAAAAATGCATAGGCTAATGAATGAGCATCAGATGTTGTACCGTAAGTTTAAGTGGCAGCCTTTATTTTGGCGTTATATTACTGCAATTGTGGTCTTCTGCCTTGCTTTTTTCATTTCTCCCCGGGTCAGTGTGTGTTGAGGTCTTTAACAGCAACAGTGTCACTTTGTTGTAGATGAGAGAGTGAAATATACAACCTCTCGACGGAAATGTGACCTAGTAAGTATATAGCCAAGGTCTTTTATCATCCCATTTTCACCATCTACTTCCCAAAAATACACAGCACAGAAGACACTCTCATCACTACTTCACTCTTAGCTATAAGGCTGGAATCCAGCAAGCCCACAGTGGCAAATGTAGTAGTAAAAGGGGAAGGGGGGGTCAGACTGAAAGCATGCAGTCTGCTTGTTGGCTTTTCCATTACGGAGGTGAATGATGGCCGGTCAGTGGACGTCTTCTATGGCTGTTAACGGTGATTGAATATATTGAATTCTTAAGGGTCTGGGGAGCGCTGGTGGGGAAAAAGGTGGAAACTGGTTCTGTGAGAAAAGATATTAGCATTTACGTCACAAATGGACCAGTTTTCTTTTCTTTTTTTTCCTCTTCTGGCATTTCTAGCCTATTTTATTAATCAGTCACATGCTTAAATACTGCTGGCTTGGTTTGCATTAATTCCATTATTAATTGGTATCCACATAACACAAACAAGTACTGTACTTATCTATAAACAACCCAGTTGTATATGTTCATACTGGTTATGTGTATATAGGCCTTAGAGCTGTATTTTAAACACAAAATATAGCCTACCATCTCTCTGAGATAACAATGAGTTGAGGTCTATTATTTAATGGAGGGTGTAGTCTTGTTGAGACACCTCCCAACTAAGGTACATTCATTGAGCTCTGTATAATTGGTGTCAGCTGACAATTTGGTGGATTCCAGCCTTTTATTCGTCCCCTTTGTCGCCCACTTGAACCACGCCCTTAAACCTTAACACCCTTTTGAAAGAGCCCCTTTCAAAGCACTGATGCTTTGGTTTGTTTTTCTACTGTATTGGCTTATCTGGTGTGTAGTTTGGATGGTCCTCTGTGGCCCGGTATCTGAGTGACTGTTTTTATTGAACTGACTTTTAACATGTATGCTCTCATACCTAGGTGAGACTTCAGGTGCAAAATGTGGACAAACCACTATACCGTGGGACTTATCACTGCTTCCAGTCCATTGTACGCCAGGAGTCGGTAAGCAAAAGATGAATAACATGATTGTTTTCAATATATCCTCGCTCCCAGTTTCACTTCTACGATTTGCTGCTATTTACCTATCGGTCAAATATGACCATTGGCACTTACATTTGTTTGTTTTCATGGGGTTTGCAAGTTCATGTTATAGGCTAGATACGAAATATAGTATTAGGCCTACCTGCTGGAGTTGGCTACATTTTAGAGATGCAGCTCAAACCTGCCAAATGCAAACGAATTGCAAATGATCTGTTGTCGGATTTGGTTGCCACCTAGCAAAACAAAACGGCTAGCTACAGATGGCAACAGATAAACCTCCGCTACTTATGCGCACTCCTTGGTGACACAAAAGTTTAGAAGTTTAGTTTTTCGTTCTACCTTGCTGAGAGGGCAGCTTTTTGCATGTTTAATCTGAACGGTGCTTACTCTATACTGCATCCGTATATACAAAATGGTTGTTTGCTCTGTTGCTACAGTAATATTAAAGTGTAACTGCACCCTATCTTGTGTTTGAGGTGTAAACTAAATAAGACTGCACTGTGATGAGACACATAAATACTGGTAAATGTATATGGTTTAAATGCTGCTAATATTGACATTCCTGGTTTCTAGAAAAATCATGATTTTATGGTCTGAAAATGGCTTAAAATTGACCACCTCTCAGCCCTTCCCTTCACTCAGCTAATTGACTATGTTTTAGCATGTTTCAAAGTTGTGCAGTGAGTGGAGTCGGGCTCAGAGCGGAGGTGCAGTTACACTTAAATAGCGTTTAAAATCTGGCCACTTATCTGTCCCTAGATGCTGGGTCTTTATAAAGGCATCGGCTCTCCCATGATGGGTCTGACCTTCATCAACGCCATCGTGTTCGGCGTCCAGGGCAACGCCATGCGCCGGCTGGGGCGCGACACGCCGCTCCACCAGTTCCTGGCGGGGGCTGCGGCCGGCGCCATCCAGTGCGTCATCTGCTGCCCCATGGAGCTGGCCAAGACGCGCATGCAGCTGCAGGGCACCGGCGAGAAGTCGTCCTCCAGGAGGCTGTACAAGAACTCCCTGGACTGCCTGGTGCGCATATACCGGCGCGAGGGGATCCGGGGCATCAACCGGGGCATGGTCACCACCCTGATCCGCGAGACGCCCGGCTTCGGCGTCTACTTCCTGGCCTACGACACCCTGACGCGCTCCCTGGGCTGCGAGCCCGACGACCCCTACATGATCCCCAAGCTGCTGTTCGCCGGCGGCATGTCGGGCATCGCCTCCTGGATCTCCACCTACCCTGTGGACGTCATCAAGTCGCGGCTGCAGGCGGACGGCGTGGCCGGCGTGAGCCGCTACAGCGGCATCGCCGACTGCGTGCGCCAGAGCCTGGCGAAGGAGGGGTGGCTGGTGTTCACGCGCGGCCTCACCTCCACGCTGCTGCGCGCCTTCCCCGTCAACGCCACCACCTTCGCCACGGTCACCCTCTTCCTCATGTACATGCAGGGGGAGCGGCGCGCAGGACTGCGAGACACAAGCGCTCCCCCTGCAGGTGCAGCCCACCAGCATGTAGAGACACACTGAGTACGAATTAGCCGAACACTGCTAATTGTTGTTGCCCATTCGGCACCTATTGCATCCTAACCGTTCAGGAAGGATTGGTCCCTTCCCAAGGTTTCTTCCACTAATTCTATTTATATTTTTTTGGAAGATTTTCCTTGCCTGATTAGAGAAGCAGTTGAAGGGGTGTCATTTGTTTTCATGTGAAATGTGGGCCTTTGCATCCCTTTTGAGACTGTACTGTGATTAAGGCTATACAACACTATACAAATACAGTACTTGACAGAAGATGAGGTTTTGTTGGCCATGGAGGAGGAATGTCGTCATGATTTCAAGCCAAGCTACAGATTGTAAAAGGGACTTCATACTTTAAGCTCAACCCTCAATGCTTCCTTGCCTCAATGAGTGCAAATGCTCGTTAGTCAGTATTTATTAACCCAGATTCTATTTTATTTTATAAATCCACATCTCCTGGGTTCCATTGTCATCTGGTTTGTTGGGGATTCTAAGCGAATAGTCAAATTCAGCTAATTGTCAAATTTAAAAAATCTCCTCTCATTCCACTATCTTACCTTTCTATGTGCGTGCTGAAAAAATACTGTTACTTATGCACAGCCCTGGATCCGTAAACGCAAACATCATTAATCTGTTTTTTTTTTGTTTTTTTTTTTAAATGAACAGCCATTAATGTTGTCTTTTTTAAAATTTTTATATATATTTTAAAAAAACTGCTTGTATCTTGCCAGTATCTTTTAAAAATATATTGGCTTTTGTTCTAAGCGTTTTTTTTTTTAGTGCATTTGAAGAAATGAAGATAATTGACATGTACAGTGACAATAATGTGCTTGATGTACCCCTGAGACGTCCAGACAAACATGAAACAGTTTTACACAGGAGTGTTCCTTGTGGGTTCTCTTCTTTTTGACTACTGCTGTAGTCAGTAAAAATGTGAATGATGTAATGTTGCGACCTTCGGGCCTCCCTCTTACTAATTGATAGAATCGCTATCCTGTCACACTGTATGGAGACACACTGTGTGGCTTCTGGACTGTTGCACTTTGTGATAAAACACAAGTTAAGTTATGTACTTGCTGCTTGTCCAACTGCCATACTGCATCATTGCCTGCCCCCCACCGCCCTCCCCATATGGTCAATATGCAAAGCCTTTGCCCACCGGCTACGTCATTTATGGCTCATTTATGACATTTATGGATGAAAATGTGTATGAACATTCTAAACTGATTTATGCTACCATGAAATTGCACATTACTACCCCCCCTCCCCCATTGTAAAACTATTTGTGTTTACAAATGCCTTTTTGCACATAGTTCATGCATGTAGGTGGTGTGTCTAAGTGTGTGTGTTTTGTGTAAGTCGCTGGACTATAATCAATATTATGACCTTATAATGCAGATTCTGTTGAGGAATATGTAAACTGGTACAATGCAAGATCAGTTTATATGATGACAACTGCAAATTCTCAGTTTGTACATTCGTTTTCCATCATTCAATGACTAGCGACAACATTATTCCTGTTTCATAGTTCTGAAAGGAACTATTTACTAACCTACATAACTGTTGTACAGGTAACACCTGTACAGTTAAGAGATGCTTGTGATATTCACTTCAGAAAAGTTCTCGCTGGCTACATCTGTTACACGTGAATACACTGTGGAAGTGTACAAAGGCAATTGATACATCTTTAGTTGTAAAACAGCGCTGTACTATGAATTTGTTATGTAGGGCTATCAGATCATGTGATTCAAATTCAATCGCAATCTTTATTTGCGATTAATAAATTGCATATTTTTACCTGTTCAAAATGTTTTAATAACCTGCCTTCTTTATGCAAATGTTTGTATTTAAATTAGAAATAAAATAAATACAAACATTTGCATAAAGCTGGTATATGTTATATAAAATTAACACGGGGGACATTTATGTAAAATTTTGAACAGCTAAAACTGCCATTTATTAATCTCAATTCATTAAGTAAAAAGTGATAACATTTTAATTGTCTGACAGCCCTAGTTTGTTCATATACTCAGTTTTTATTGCATGGGTACATTTTAAAACAGTTAAATTGAATACTGTTTGTATAAAATGTCAAGCTGAATGTTCATCTAGCACTAGTGTTTACTGGTTAAGTAAAAACATGGTTGTTGATATGTATCAAAGTCTACTGATGTTAAACACTTGTTTGTATATCTTGCACCAAGGTGTGTACTGTACAGTGTAGAACATCTCCAAATAAATGCCTCGATGAATGTACTTTTCATTTAATTATATTATTTAACTATATTGTAATGGTATGTTATGACTGAGCACATACTGTCAAAATGTTTGCTAAGGATGTGACTGAAGAATGTACGTACCTATTCAGCTCTAACAGCTGTTGACAGATGCATGCTGTAAACATAACGCCCTGGAGCCTTTATAGCATTCGCTACTGAGTGAAGACCCAAATCAGGCCTACAATTACACTTTTTTTTTAAATAATTGTATGCATTAAATACATAAAATGTGTATTGTAGTAACACTATTAAAATGGCACCATTAACAAACAAGGGCATTATCAATGACTTGCAAAGTCCTAACACTGGGATTTTTGAAACAGATAATTCAACATTACTTTTTATATTTGTGTAAAACAGTTAATTTAGCTAATTTATGCACACCATGTCTTGCACACAAGACACCTTGGGGATCCTGAGAAAACTTATAATTCTAACTTTGTCTCTAGAGCAAGTTAAACCAAGGTGAATGTCACTGAAAGGTGACAGGTTTGCCAAATATGTATACAAATGTTGTACAAATAGACGTATCAATACATCCAGACAGAAAAAATAGGACACTACATGAATTCTAAAAAAATAGATAAACATAAATCCCATTATTTTATTTGCTTCAACATTATCTTACAGATTTGCTATTAACACATATATACAGTATGATTAACTGATACTAAATGAAAACTTTTCAGCTTATTCAACGTGAAAGGATAAATTAAACAGTATAAACTGTACAGAGGGAGCAGCATAGTATTATATCAAAATTCTCAAGTTGAGATTTGAGTTGTGTGCAAAACTTTAACCCTGCAGGTTCTTTAGTCCAGTGCAATATCAGAAGTGTAGAAGGGACATACTGTAAAATAGATATATATAAAAAACACAAATATAAAGACAGAAGTTAAACAGATAAAGAAACAAAAGTGAAAGGGATGACGCTGGGAAATGACTTGAGAATGGAGGATTTCCAGACACTTTATTTTAACACGGGCTGCTATCTGCTCTTGCTAGGTGTGTTCACGAGGAAGGGATCGCAGGAGTAGCGCAGGCAGCGGTAGATCTCCTCCGCTCTGGAGCGGCTCACACACCCGCCCTTCTGTATTGCTTCAATGGAGCTGCAATCAAGAGAAGACCGGGAGCATAGAAAACAGTTGTTTTGATGTTTGTTTTGTTTAGTTTTTTCACATGGAGGAAATGTAAATAAATTAATATATTGTTTTATATCGTTTTTAAAATGTGTTTTATACACATTGTTTGACCCAGTGGAAAAAAATGATAAAAAATATAACTGACAATATATTCTAGATTCTTTGAATATACACTGTATATTATTCTAGAGAGAGAGAGAGAGAGAGAGAGAGAGACTAACCTTCCCACATCTGAGGGCATTCATAACTAAGAGCCACATGCACGGCTGCATTTAAAAACAAAACCACACAAGAACGCTCCCTGTATAACACAACCAAGGTTTGAAGGTTGCTTTTATTAATGCATAAGCTGTACATTGTGTGCAGTTCAGTATCGCTCCTTTACCTGTTGACGAGGTGAGCCACAGACCTGAAGTGGTGGCTCATGTTGAGGGCGTGGACATAGCTCATGCCCGGCAGCGTCAGGTAAAACTGGAGCGCCTGCTGCCTGTGCTGACCTCTGACCTCCAGGGGAGCTGTGATGCCCTGGCCCTTGCGCTGCTCCAGCCGCGCCAGGTCCGCCAGCAAGAGGGCGCTCTCCTCCTGGCCGTCGCTCCAAAGCAGGCGCACGCCGGAGCGGACCAGAGCGGCCACTGTGCTGTCGTAGTAACGGGTTCGCTGGAACGGCCGCGAAGTCTCGCCTAGAAATGAATATATATATATATATATATATATATATAGACTATAATATGAGTATAATATAGTATAGTTGACCTCATCTTCATCTAAACTGATAACATTGTGCTTTATATTATATATTCTAAAGCATTATACTTTATTTACACTGTTCAATTCAGTATACAGAAAATATCTCTTACACTTCTATGCATTTGCGAATGTTAAGCGCTCATGGTTCATTCATCAAGCAAAACATCTGCTGAAATACTTAACACAAAACTGCAAAGTCCGCCAACATGTATCATAGGTTTAAACATCAAGAATTATCATACTTCATTTACTCACAACATACTATTCAGTATACGGAAAATATTTCTACATATATTTGCAAATGTGGTGTAGTTAAGAGTTCGTAGTCCATTCATCAAGCAAATGTCTGCTGAAATACTTAACGCATAACTGCAAAGTTCCCTAAACATGCACTTATTATGTTTGAACGTCAACAAGCTGCCTGACCTGGTTTGGTGCGGTCCTTCTCCACTACTATGCAGACTCGCTCAAACAACCTCTGCAAGCTGTTCAGTCTCTCGGCCATGCGCTTGCGGTTTTGCGGCGCGGCCAGGTCCGACTGGCTGTGGCGCTCCACCGCCATGCGGTTGCTGGCGATGACGTAGCTGGCGTCCAGCGAGCACACGTGGACGATGACGCCGTGGCACCGGCGCAGAGCGGTCACCAGCTCCACGCCGCTGCTGATACAGCGACTGTCCACCAGGATAGCTACAGGGGACTTGCTGCTTCCAGATGGAGCCTCCCCAACTGCCTTCTGCGGCAGGGCTTGCAACACAGAGGTTGAAGAGGGTGCCTGAGAGAGAGAGAGAGAGAGAGAGAGAGAGAGAGAGAGAGAGAAAACAAAAAGAAAAAACACTGCTTACATTTTTTTTGCAACATAAAATTACAGTTCTAATAAGATATTGGAAAACATGATCCCCACAACACAATATCCCCTGTACAGTAGATGTGTACATATTAGTTTGTTTTGGTGAGGAGTAAATGTAGTACCTAAAAATTGTTTGTTCTCCGTGAGAAATAACCCTATTGTCTCACATTTGTAATTGTTTAATGAGAAGGGACAATTGTGGAATTGATCATTTACCATCAAATTTTCATATTACATGTATCTTATTCCTTTTTTGTGTTAATGATTAATTTACCATTCCATCCTTTTTGTTTTGGTTTATTAATTTAATAAACTGTAAAGCACTTTGAACAACCGTTGTATGTAAATTGCTATATGCATAAAGTTTATTATTATTATTATTATTATTATTATTATATTATACACATAGTAATAGTGGTAGTAATGGCATGTAGTATTTTGTGTTACCTGTGTTACCTGTGTTACCTGTGGGGGCTTCCGGCAGACTAACAGGGACTCTGATTGCTCAAAGTCCAGCTGGTCAGACAACAGAGCCTCATTTTGTAACCTCTGGCGACACCTGCAGGACAGAGCAATAACTACATTGTTCTTGCAATATATGGAGTTGTGTATGCGCCCTTGTGCATGACGGCGTGTTTGTTTTTTACCTATATTCTTGCTGGCCGCTGTTTAACAGGCCTTTCTTCCCTTTGCTCAGCAATGATATCTTGGCTGCTAAGGTAGTAGGAGTCTTTTGATGCTGTAGTGGTTTGTTGGACGCCAGGTCCTGTCGAGACACCGATGGAAGGCAGGGGGCAGTATTGTCCCTATCAGTCCCATGACTCCTCTCTTTGACAACGTCCTCTAGTTCCTCCTCACTAGATTCTTCAATGCGTATAATGCGGGAAAGCTTGGTTTTCACTCCAGGGATAGCTTGGGGGCTCCTCTGGCCCGTCCTGGCCTCAGGCCTAGTGTTAGCAACGTTGTGGCGTAGTAAAGCTTTGCGTCTGGTGGCGTACTGCTTCCTACCATCCACGTACGAGTCCTCCGGTATCAGGTCAATGGCATCTACCTCGCACTCCTCCTCACTGTAGACTACATCCTCCATATCGCTGCCTACCACAAAACTGTCCTCTTCATAAGTTTCATCCATTTCAGGCACCTAGGATTAAAAAGGGGTCAGGGTTTGTTTTTAAAATAAAGTCACAATTTACTATAACGTAAGAACTTTATGTTGTTGGTAAACCTTTTAGGCCAAGAAAAACAAATAATGATTTGCATCGTTTGTTGAACCTGAGAGAAGATGTCCATGTTGTGGTGTTTCTTGTAGAGCATTTTGAACTTGCCAGCAACTGCAGGGCTTCTCACAGACTTCAGATAAACCCCCTGCATCTCAGACTCTAGTAAATGGAGTAATGCATAGAAAGACATTATTGGTGGAATTTATGGTGCCTTCTTCTAAGATCAGATCCTTTGAGCTTATTAGCTTATTGTTTGTATTGAAGAAATTATTGAAATATCAAAGCATACGTTACAATTGAGGTCTATTTTTACTACAGTAATTAAGTGTTTACCGTTACAAATAAAGAGAGTGCGTAGGGTTGCTGTATAGATGCTGAGGAATAATTGGCTAATGTGATTAGAAGAGTCAACTTCATCTAACAAATGGAGAGTATGTTATATGCTGTGTGAAGCAGCGGTTTTGAGCGCTGTACCGTCGAGACCCTGGGAGAAGTGAGAGTTGTTGTCCACCACGAAACCCTCAAGGGAGCAATTCTGGTCATCGCCGTCCTCTTCATCAGAAGACACCGAGTCCCCCTCGTTGTCCGACAGCTGTGCTTCCTCATCTAGGAAATGACGGGCGCCTCTGCGTTTGAGGGTCTGACGGGAGGAATGTCGGACAATGTCAACATGGACCGCGGGAGACCATGTGACACGGAGACGCTTAGAAGGTCACATTTTCACGGACAGCGGGAACGGAACAACACTTACATCAGAGGAAAGAAGAGGTTTGTAGTAAAGCGGTCTCAAGCATAATATCCATTTGAAATCTAATCTTTTTTTTTCTCATCTTCACATCACACATTCATAATATATGAATCTTATTCAGAATACATAGGCGACATGTTAGTAGACAGACCTTAGCTTGGCCTTGCCCATGAGCCTGCCTTACTGCTGCTGCAGCCCTAGCCTTGTGAACGGATACGGAGTCATTCTTGAAGTCATCGTCAGACAGCGCACCTTCCTCCGTTTCATCAGACTGGAGCACGGTTCATCAGGAAGACAGGACATTGTTTATGATCACGCATAATGCAGCGTGAATACACGTCATGTGAAATAACAGAGACGTGATCATGTAAGGCATCTCAACTGAGGGCTTTTGAGCAACATACGGTCTAACGTCATAATGCAAACAAACAAGATAACGTCTTACTGTATTAAGTAAAGCAGCATGTGTCCTCTTCACTTGCAGAGGAGATTCTGTGTCAGTGAATACCTTGGACTGGGAGAGACAAAGGACTTACAGCATGTGCATTATTTGTTACTAGCATACCGTATCCATCTCAAAAGAGAACAACACGTGCACATCCCTTTACTGAGCTGCTAGGCAGCCAGGTAAGCTGGTTGCTATGCCAACATAAGAAGGTACCAAGGGCACGGAGAAAAATGCATATGCATTCTTTACCAAACATGTATTTTACATTTAAATTCTAATTGAGGACAGCAAGTCATGGACAGCAGCCAATCAAATTTCATTTCAGAACAGCTAGTTAACAGCCCTAACTTATTCTATATTACATTCTAATGATGTGGTGCATGGTGTGTGAAAAGTATTAGCAAATTACTCTTATTAATAATTCATAATTAGAAACACCTGTCACTTGATGAACTAACGCATGGTCAAGCATCAACAGCATTCTCACCACTTCTGGAGAAGACAAGGGGTTCGCCTTGGTCTGACACCTTCTTTTACGGACCCCGACTTCATCATCACTGTCGCTGTTGAACACTTCTGAATGGAGAAGAATGAAACATGCAAATAACATGAGATACATACATGTTTTCTTTTTGTTCTTTGTGGCCATGAAGGTTTTGGAAGTAAAACCGTGTTGTTCAAATGTAGACATTTCTGGTAGAAGACCGATGAGTGTTACAGCCTTTCTAGTTTTTTAGAATAAAAAATAATTTCATTGTACCAACCCGGATGAAGTGGGGAGTTGAACGTCAACAAACGGTCCTCCTTGCTCAATGCCATGTATCCTGGGGCAACCGCGCTCTCTGTCTCAGCGGGACCTCTCTTCCTTTTCAGTTTGGACGGTAACGAGGATCGAGCCCCGTGCAGGAGGGTCCGCCTGACCCCCAGGGACGCGATCGGAGACGGGAGAGAAGTCAAAGGTGAGGACAGACATGAGGTCAGCGCTCTCGTCCCGCGTTCCGACGCAGCCAGCGGTGGCCTGGAATCACTGGCGACCCCTAGGCCTTTTCCATGAAAGAGACGACAGGGTGTGGACGAGCTAGCGGCCGTTGATAGCAGAGGCTTCGTGGAGGCATTTCCTGTCTGCTTCTTAGGGCCGGGAGAGGGGGTTACATGGGGCACACACACGGCTTCTACTACTTCCGCTTCATCCTCAGAGTCATCCAGGCTATAACCGAGGTCAAAGTTGACGTCGAAGAAGTCAGTGGAGCAGTCGAAGGGCTCGGGGTTCGGTTGTACTGCGGGAGGCCCCCCGTCGCTCGCGGTGTCCATGTTTGCCACAGCATCGCCCGACACAAATGGACGCGAAGCTGCGGAGCGCGTGTCCAGACGGTCTGTGCCAGTTTCCATCGCGCTCTGTGGTTTTCTCGCCCCTGGGCAATGCAGATTGTCCTGCACGCTTGTAGCAGCGGGTGTCACTTTGTGCATATTGTGCATTGCTTTGTCCACGCGACCGACCTCGGGTGTGTGTGCCACGTGGCATTGAGACACGCCGTCACTTAAATGTGTAGTGGCTGTTCTATCACAGATGGGTTCAGTGGCTGGCGATGCACTGGGTGCGACGCCATCTTCAGGTGTCTGGATGTCTGGGATGGACAGTCCGAGGAAGGCTTCGTCGTCCATGAACAGGTCCATGCTTACATCCATCTTGGAGGTGCACTGCTCCCGGGCACGAGGGCGGGGGGGCTGACAGACCATCGGCACCGCCGTGGCGCCATCTGCCAAGGCTTCCATGTCACCGTCCCCAGAGTCAGCCCAGACGCCTGCGCCCTCGCGCATACCATCTTCCTTATCTCCTCTATCGTCGGCCCTGCCCTCAAGCCCGTCCGTCGTATCGTCGTCGTCGCCCAGTTCCGCATCGTTGAGCCCTTTGTTGAAGTCGACGTCTTTCGCTTCGCTCTCGAAAACATCGTCCCAGCTCGGACTGCCGCCCGCCACTGCATCCCCGTCTTGCGGGCAAGGGGATGGCAGCGGCTCTGGCTGAGGCGCGTCACGACGGACATCCCTGTCCTCTTGCCCAGCGAGCGCAACGTGAACCGGCTCAGTGCAAGGTGAAAACACCTCGTCATCATCGAGCATGAAGTCGTCGTCCTCCATGTCCAGGTCAAAGTTCACCTGTAAAGGTTGATGCTGCTCTTGGTCCTCCACCAGAGAAGGAGAGATGGCGGTTGTGACGACGTCGCTCGGAAAATCCCCAAATTCCGTGGTCAGGGGTGGCGGTGACCTGGACAAAAGCTCAGCCACGTTGGCTAATATAAGCCTAAAATTATCCGTGCTCTCTCTTCCAGGAAGAAGCTTAGTGCACGAGAAGGAAACATCATCCCATTTAGGCAGGTAGAACATTGCCTGGAGTTCAAGGTCCACTTCTGAGCTAGACTCCTTACAGTCGAGTTCACTGATAAACTGTGACACACTCTCTAAATGTACTGGCTTACTGGCCAGGTGTTTAGTTACGATGTTATCCATGTAATGGCCTTGGACATTAGGTGTGTCGATCGTAACGCCATCTTCGGGAGGAAATTCCTCTCCCAGCATTCCGGAGTGGTCTGAGATGCTGTCACGTTTGACAGAATTCATGTCCTTTATTAGAGTAAATGGTGCTAAACCCAGCCCACCAACATTGCCCGTCTCTGTATCAATGTCCTCTTCCAAACCAACAAGGTGAGACGGCTTGGGCCTGACGGTTGTGGTCTTCTGTCTCTTCCTGCTCGTGGTCTTTCCCTCCAGGACAACATTAGCTTTGTGGAGGTAAGGTAGAAGCTCCCGCTCGTAACTACACTCACCCTAAACACACACACACACACACACACACACACAGCTGAATGAAACTGGTCACAGCAATATATCAACTGTACAAAAGCCCCCATCTAACAAATGGATGAAGATTTGTATCCAAAAAAACAAGTTCATGTCCACCTCCCTGTGCTATTCACCTTTTACACTCGCGCGCACACACACACACACACACGCACACACACACTACAAAACCCATCTCTTCATAGTCCACCACCTTGACTTCTTGTGACCTGACTAGAAAGGCTCCAAGCTTAGGCCATTGGGGAGGGAGAAGTTTCTTAACAAGAGCTCCCATGGTGTTTAGGTAGATAAGCCGGGACAATTGGACATTATATAGCCTTTATACTGTATAGGAGAGATGGAAGAAAAAAAAAGAGCCTGGATGTCTGGATAGAAAGACATTCAGTGGGTAATACATTCCATTGGCTAGACAGCAGCTTTATTGAACATTTGCCTTTGGGCCTGCTGGGGCTTTTTATCAACAGGTCACTGAGCAAAGCATCAGGTCTACAGTACAGCGTGTTCTCTATGCTTGAAGTGCTTTTAATGAGTAGATAGTACAGTTACAGCAAGAGGACTGATTGACAATGAATTACTTTTGTTGTTAATTTGCTTTTGAACACGTTAATTCAATAGCAATTAATTTATTGCTATTTACTTGTTAATATTGTAATTGGTCTTCCAAAGCTTAGCCAATGCCTTAACAATAAGAGGCTTTTTGGACTGTTTAACGGCACAAAATTACTTAAAAACTATTTTCTGCTTTACCCACATAAAGTGAATTTCTGCAACTATACACATTAAAATATATATTCAAAACTAAAATCTTGCATATTACTTGATCTATTATCAATTGTTTACAACTTATGATTTCACCTGAAATCCTGCATTTATATAGCACTTTTATCCAAAAAAGGTTGATTGCTGCCATGCGAGGTGCAAGCAACCACCAGGAGCAGTTAGGGGGTAGGGGGTTAGGCATTTTGCTCAAGAATGCTTACATGTAGGTCAACACTTTGAACCTACAACCTTCCAGCTGGGAGCCCAACACCCAGACCACTCGACCGTTCGAGTCTTCTATTTTATTTCTTGAGCTTTTACTCTTCTCTTTCATTTATACATTTTATTATTTTTGATATTCCTAATTTGATCATTTAATTTCCCCTCAACCTCTCCACCTAATGTAGTGTGTGTGTGTGTGTGTGTGTGTGTGTGTGTGTGTGTGTGTGTGTGTGTGTGTGTAAATCTAGGTCAATATGTCCTGGCCTACTTTATGCCTCCTCCTCACTTTACCCAACAGTTTGTAGAAACATTATATAACCAGAGTAGACCCGCTTGCCTTTCCTGTCTCTCAAAGGGTATTGGAAAAGAAAAGCGTCGTGATGAAAAACAGAATGGTTCTGTGTGCTTCGTGGCCTTGAATGTGTATGTGGGTTTGGAAAAGAGGATGGAAATGGAAAAATAATGTGCATGAGCAGTTATGGTTAAGCCATGACAAACATCATCCCATGAGCAGCTCGGCTTGATCAAACAGGAGTAAAGGCATTTGGCATGCATGTGTCTCTGGAGGACCACATTGGTGCTAAAGCTAATGAGTCAGAATTAATTAAATTACAGTCTTCTATAAAGCGCAATAACTTTGATCCAACTTAAAACTGCTGAATTGAATTTACAGGTCCTTTAAAATGGTGGTTACAATGCACCCAAGCAATAATAACAAAACAAACTGCCAATTGTCAGTTTCACCATAAGATGTGACCCAGTTACTGGGATTTAGACAGACTTGGGATCTTACCCAATCTTTTGCAATAACAGGTGGCTGGATAAAAATGCCAGTTACCTTTGCTGGAACACCAGCTTACAGATACATCTTCTGTCTCAACTTCTTGATATTGAATATATGGTTGTGAAGGTTGGGTTTCTTTGAAACATGAAAACAAGATAAGCAAGCCCATGTTATGTAAAACTAATGGAAGTCCGTGCATGGGGACTCTGTTTTTTGTTTAATACAGGCATAAAAACAATGCTGTCTTTCACAAAACAAGGTACTGTTTATAAAGCTTTTCTATTTAATGAGTCTAAAATCTGTGTGGTTAAGATGTATAACTTCCTTTAACTGAAAACAAACAGATTTAATCAAGTACTGACTAAGCCCACAAAATTCTATTCTACTACCGTAGGTCAGCCAAAAGCATAAACAAAGTCAACACCACCGTTAAATAATGTGAAGATATATAAATGAATGTATTGAGAACATGAAAAATTAAAATTGATAATTTCAGTCTGCTCAGTGTGTCTACACAGATGCACTTTTGACAGTTATCTGCCCTCCAGTTCTACAATTAATATCGTGGAGATCAAGCGTGGTTTAAATCGCTTCTGGCGGTTCTCATGCTCCTCAGCTGACTTCGGACCAGCTCTGTCCTGGCTAGTTGTATATTTATTCTGTCTTTTCACAACATAGCCTCATTTCACCTCCTTTCTAAGAGGCTGTGTGTACAATATGTAAACTTAAATGTAAACTCAACCACTACTTTTTCAGTTGCACGCTAGCTGCATACATGTAGCAAGTGTATTGTGTGTATGACGATACTTAAAAACTCAGTTTTTGAAGAAGAGTTCTTTGTAGTGGACCCTTGGATCCCACTGTACAACCTCCGAGAAGTTGTCACCCCATATTACAAGAATGTAAAAAAAATGTTTTGATTTGTTTGTGCATGCAAAATAAAAACGTGCACAAACCGTTTTAGAGAAATGAAATATTGCATTATTTGCAATGGCGTGACATCCTTAGCCTCCTATTAATGTTACTATACATTTTAACTTATGTTTGTGCATCATCTGTGCATGCTTGTGCAAACAAAACAAACATTTGTGAATCATTATTTTAAGTTTTATTGAGGTTTAATGGCTTATAGGCTTAACATGTACACGCACAAATGAATCTAAATACTTTTATTAACAATCTTGTCATATGGGGTGCCATCTTCACTGACACGGAGGTCACTAAAACACAAAATTCAGGAACCAAGTGACAACATATAATGCAGTAAGGCTCTTTGGAGTTATGTATTGTTTAAAATCCTCCTGAATCAACTTTTCTCACTTAATATTATTCCTGCCGAGTCAAATAACACAGGCATGCTTCACTCTTCTGTCCTATTTTGTGTCTTTTGTTTTGGAAAGTAACATGCACACGGTTTTTATTCACATCACTGACAATGTGGCTTATTCACCTCAGTGTGCACATTAGCATGACTTGTTAAGACCTCAAAATCTAATACCGTACTATAAATCATTTTGATTATTGGCAAATATACATTTTAAACATGCTGCAAATAAAATTCCCAGATATTACATGTCTGGAATAGACTTTTTTATATTCCATGATGTTCCAGAAATTCCATGACCCGTGGGAACCCTGATATTAGCTTACAATCGCTAACTATACCTTTAATACTTTGCAATTGTACTCACTGGTTTCCTGAAGCAGCGTTTTAAATCCATAAGTTTATGGTGTGCCTTCATTAGGCAAATTTGAAGTCAGGGAGCTTTTTTTTCTCATAACTGGCCAATATTTATTTGCCTAGTGTAACCTGACTAAAAATGTATTGTGTGAATAGGGTCTGATTATTGGGTAGTGCTCACAGTCGTTGACTTAGGAGGCTCAAACTGTTTTAAACAATTGGACAGCCTTTAACCAATCGGCATCACTACAACTGTTTGTATTGCTTCATCGAGCTCTACCACCATTTTCAAAACACATGCTTGACTTCAACGTCATCATATGTAGTATGCTAAACATATACTACAACATATGATGTTGTTCATATGTACACTACCATTCAAACGTTTGGGGTCATTTTGAAATGTCCTTTTTGAAAGAAAGAATTGGATGGATCAATCTGATGTTTATTTTAGACAGAATGATAGATGTTTTAAAAAACAAAAAGCCAATTCTATGTGACACCAAACCTTTTGAATGGTGGTGTATGTATAGTAATGTAATGTATCCCAGTACAGCACAGTACTGGGAGCACTGGAAGGCCTGTTCTCACCTCACTCTCCTCTCTCAGACGGTCAATCAGCTCCATCACCTTGACAAAGTGCTGACTGCGGAGGGAGTGGTCCACTGTGTGTGTGGGCATTGCTCGGCTCTGCCAGTGCCTCCACTCCCACAGAGAGAGCTCTCGTGAGGGGGGGCCATGACTGGCGGTCTCCTCCTGTTGGGTCAACGTCGTTAACATCATCAGAGCACCTGGAGCCCATTTCCATGTGGAAACATCAGCTAAAGAACTAAAAGACTACTGTCCCATGAAAGGTAACTACTATGGCTGAAAGCATTTAAATTAAACCTTAAGCCAAGACCACTGGAGCACGGATTAATGAAAGAATAAAATAAATGAAAGTATAACTGCACCCCAGCTCTGAGTCTGACTCCACCCACTACACAACTTTGAGAAATGCTTCAAGGAGATGAGTGAGGGGAGGGGACAGGCTGAGATGGGGAACCCCATTAACGTTAACATTTTAATGTGATGACTTATGAGCGTATGGAGTGTACCGTTGAAAACCAGCCAGTTCCTGGGGAGATTTTTAACGGATATGACTTGAATATCCTATAAAATACAGATCTTTAACAGAAATTATGTCAATATTTACAGCATTGATGTATCTCATCACAGACCAATCCTATTACTTAGTTTACAGCTCAAACAACACATTTTGTGTCGTTTATACAACACAAAATCGTTTAAAACGAAGTTGTATTTATATAAAGAAGTAGCATGCACTAGGAAAACAAATGCAGCCATAGTGGCTGTAGTGAGTGAGTGTACCGGCGGTGGCAGTTCACTAGTGAGGGACAGGAAGTGGGACTGCCTCAGGACGGGGTGAGCCTCGTTGCTTCCCATCCTCATGGTGGACGCCCACAAGGAGTATTCTTCAGCGCTGAGAAGCCCATCTGACTTCTGACATCTGCCCTTCTTGACTACAGTACACACATACAGCCCAACCGATTTATCCCTCGTCATGTCAATAATATATAAGATATTCATAATAATAATAAGATATACTGGCATGTGATGTTTCAAGAAAATAATTACTATGGTGCCACAGATTGCCCTGCTTTTTGCGTAGTAAAAGTAAAAAAAGTTATACAGCTTTCAAATACAAATACTTACAAGCTTATAAGAATGCAGTGGCGCCTACTGACCAGAGGAGTCGCCACCAGCTTAAGTTTGCATACACCTGACACCTTGTCTGGTTTACATACACCTGACACCTTGTCTGGTTTACATGCTCTGCCAGACTACCCACTGGACAGGTAGCCAACTTACGCATGTTTTGCGGGTGGATAAGTGAGGGCCGTCCCTCGGAGTGGGTCGGCCGCCCCCTGTTCGGGAGCCTGCTGCTCTGCTGGGGGTCAAACTGGCCGCATGTGATGTGCATCTTGTGCAGGCTTGGCGTCATCCCCTCGGGCAACATGCGGGGGCTGCTGGGATACATGCGGAAGCTCCTGCTGTTGCTAATGATGGACTTGTACACACTTCTCTTGTTGCTCTGACTCTGGTTGTAGGTCTGCAGAGTAATTAAAGATCCAGATCCAGACAACCAAAGGGGCATGCGCTCTTAGAGTTTTAAACTAAATATTTTTGTACATATTTTCATTTAAAGCAGAAAAAAAATGCATATGTTGTGATTGTACAGTATGCAGCCATTTGCTTATATAGCAGAAAAGCATAACCAGTTCTCAAGTGCATTCACTCTGTCTCCATCTACAAGACATTAATCTGGATTACCAGATTAATTAACCTGGCCTTTCCATCTTTCTCTCCACCAGCGTCAAATAGGGTGTGGGGGATGGGGGGGGGGGCGGGGGGGTTAGATTCCAAATGTGCGTACCCTCTCCTCGCGCCCCTCAGCCAGGATGACAACGATGCGGCCCTGCCGCTGGCGTCCGGTGCGGCCCATGCGCTGGACCAGGCGAATGGGGCTCTTCTGGGCATCGAAGCAGACGATAAGGTCCACCTCCCCGATGTCCAGCCCCTCCTCCCCGACACAGGTGGACACCAAGGTGTTGAAGCCCCCCTCGCGGAACTGACGCACCACCTAGCACAGAAGCACACGCCTTGAAAACATCTGAACCAGCAGATGTTCTGATTGCAGCATGGGCACCATACATGTCTTAATCAGATATTGTAAATGTTTTGTATGGAGGAAGAAATATATGAAGTCAACGTGGTGTGCAGTTAACACATGACTAACATGAAAACCTTTTAATTCACACAGGCTTTCGTTAACTCTTGGTCTTAACAATGTTTTATATTTTAATGTGTGGCCCATTTTAACTGTGTTGGTTGGTTCCCTCTCACTTCTTTTTACCCGTCATGTTGATGTTTTAATGTAAAGGGCGTTTTGATTTTATATCTGAAATATAAAAATAATCAGATACTTCCTACACAGCTCTGGCTCCGTAAATAGTAACATAGACAAAATGGCAAACACCGCTCACATCAACAATGCCGTGGTACTACGCTTTGCTTCACAATGCGTTTCGATGTGTGGCGCGGCGGCGCTGAGGGATATTGCTTTGATTTGAGCTCAAAGTTAGCAAGCGTTCTCGAGAATGACTAACCCTGCATTTAATGTTCCATCAAACAAACTGCTAAGAAAATGTGTTTTCTAGCATTAAAGTAATCTTGTGAACATGACACAAACTCAAAGATGTCCATCAACAGCCGGTTGCAGACTTAATTAAGTGTCTACATAAACGCTGTATAGACACAAGAGAGGTGTATGGCCCATACTGTTTACCTCCAGCTGTTCCTTCTGGGTGAAACCTTTAACCCCCTTTCCTGCTGAAGCTTGGCCCATAAATGTCATCACCCTGATCAGAGGCACATGGCGGTTCAACATGGCCGCTATCTCCTGCACGCTCTCCCGGAACGAGGAGAAGATCATGACACGTGTATTGGGTGGTCTGGGGCCACCACTAGGCCCTGAATCTACACAACAGGACAAAAACAACTCAAGACATTTACCGTTTATAGAAACACAACACATAATAGAGTAACAACATAGCAAAAACAATTACGTCATCAACTAACAGGCAGTTATTCAGGAGAGTTTCATATTCAGGAGGGTTGGTGCAAGTCACATCTTCACATCAAAAATGCCACATCAAAGTCACATCAAAATGCCACATCTTCCAATTTACAAGAGTATTACAACACACAGTACAGGTTTTTAAGGATAATTTGACTATGCTGTATGTTTAACGATAATTTTTTGCCGGCTGATTTAGGAGTCTCTCAAATGTACGTTGTACATAAAGTCGCACAATAGCACCATGGAGGTTAGGTGTGGTTGGAACGGGTTAAATGTCACCATTTTGTGAAGTAAGTGCACTGCAAATAAAATAAAAAATCGTGTGATTTACTCATATTCAATGTTTTAAAAAAAAATACAAAAGAGCGTGAAAATGGCAAGGAGATGTGTGTCTGTGCATAGAATACTGCACAGGCACCAAAAATAAATGAATAAACAGTAAAAGCACCATTCATTCCTGTTGAACTTTCCACCCAAAGTTTGAAGTGCCTCACGACGACCTCTTCGAGTTTCTGCAGTTTGGGGTGACTGTAAAGGAAAGACTCATGTGGACCTGGAAGCAATACAGAGCAGAGGACGTTAGTCAGGCCACGATTGTGGTTACAGCGATGCCATCAAGCACATAGCATGTGACACACCGTATTCATTTATAGGCTTACTGCATTATTTGGAGGTGGTGAGTGACACACATCAACACATTTGCCTGCCAACCAGTACTGTAAGCTCATTATTTATACAACCTGTGCACGTCAGAGTAAAATAAATCTGTCCAGGCCATAGCGACTGTGAGTTTGTGTACCTGCCGCTGGTTTCAGAAACATAGCTTCCATCTCCTGGTAAAGGTCCATGAAGATCGGTGTGCGCTGCAACTCATTCCTGGCCCTAGACATCTCTGCCCCACACACACAGAACCAAGTAAACAGTGAAGCATATTACAGTGCTTACATCTATAATACACTGTGATAATGTGACAACTATGAATTGTACATTAAAATGTATTATAATTATAATACAATAATAACATATTTCTAAGTAATTCATGGATGTTATTTCGGGTTTGGTATCTATAATATTTTATACCTAGTCTGCATTTACCGCGCCACATTCTTGACTTTTCACCCTTTATGCAGACCAGAATGACACAATTTTTCTATGCAAGTCAATGGGGCGGTCCACGGATTTTACCAGAATATTGCCCATTATTTCTCTCTGGGGGGCATTCATTGGTAGACGCGCGAAACCATCGTGTTCTCGTGAGCTTCAGTTTCACTTTGCCGAGAGAATCACTCTGGAAAGCTCGGAAATCGTTGCGTTTCAGGCCAGTAAACCTAGTGTGTTGCCAATTGCAGACGGCAACTGTTAGCTACGGGCGTGGTTTAAGTGTGACGTACACGACTTGTCACAGCTCGAGTCCAAAACGCCTAGATGATCCAATATAGCATCAGCTTCATTACAGTTTATTAGAAGAGAAAAGGCAATGCAAAATATGTTTTCACTCTTCTCCTGACGTTTCTACTGCAAGAGTGGATAACAACAGACTCTGCCGGTTCACAAGTACGTCCAATCACATGCATATAATTTCTTTGAAAGGGTCTGCCCTATCAAAACAGCTTCAATGATGGCTCCCGAGATTGATGTGTCTTAACAGACACGGATATCTGGTGTGTCAGGTTAGTTCATTTGCATTGTGAGTATATTACATTAATTCCCAAGTCTGAGGCCACAACGGTATTTCTGCAGCAAACTGTTTTGGGGTTAATATACTTCATTCATGCTACCTACATCAGCCTCTACTACCTCAGCATAATGCTCACCTAATGACCCCATGTTTGCTTCCATTAAAAATGCATCGCAATGCTCCATCTTTGTAATTATTCCAGAATCTTTGGATAAACGTGAACATGCTGAGGTGAGGTGACCTACCTCTGGATCCATCCATGATGCTCTGGAAGTAGAAGAAGAGTGACCGTAGGCCCATCTGCAGCAGCAGCTCAAAGCCGTGGTACAGGCTGATGCAGATGGCAAAGTCCCCCTCCAGCATTCCCACCATGAGACCCTGGAGACAACATGAAGACAGCCTGGATGCAGTAACCAATGCAGTGACTTGGCAGGAGAGCATGAAGCCTGCACAGCATCATTAATCCTCCTTCTTCCCACACAGTTTTACAATAAAGCAACGCCTTTAGTTGAAAAATGTAATACCGGTAGAAATACAACTATAATGTAGAGGCATATTTTAACAAGGTTGATTGACAAATGCAAATGTAAGTGAGTGACGTATCATGTATTTGTTGTGATCCATATTGATGATGTACAATGAATACATTCAGTATAGCCAGTTATATTCAACAGTCTTATCTTTAGTGCGTTTGGAAAAAGACATATTGAGATTAAATCTGAAGCTCTGTCCGACTTCTACAGCACAACAAATGTCAAAGCTAACACTAAATGGCACCAGATAGAACATCATTTAACAGAGAGGTTCCAGTGGACGGCACTGGTGGCGACTTTTCACCCTTTATACAGACCAGAGCTACCCAGCGTTTCATGCAAGTCAATGCACAGTTTTCACCAGACTACTGCCCATTATTTATTTCAGGGGGCATTAATGGATATTTTGAGTATATAACCTGAATTCCCAAGTACCTACGATCAATCTGAGGCCACAACAGTATTTCTCCAGTGAACTGTTTCGAGGTAAATGGACTTTGTTTCAGGCCATGCGTGGTAGGTTTAGCGTCTGGGCGCTGCTTACGTCAGCCTCCACAACATAATGTTCTTGGTGACATGCCCATTCAAGGGACCTGAAGTGTTCCAATTTTTGCTTCCATTGAAATGCATTACGATGCTCCATCTTTCTATCATTCTTAAAATATTTGATGGCACTGTCAAATTGAAAAGTGGTGCATTATGGGTATGTCACCTTGATGTGTGGGGGGGCATTCCTACGAAACTGATCTCTGGCCAGGATGAGCTGATATTTAGTAAGTGTTCGCAGATCTTTGTGAGCCATCACCCGGTTCTGGACCAGACGTGACATGAACTTCTCCAGCACCTGTAAGGACCAAAAACAAATTATTAAACTGTGGATAAAGAGATCTGAATATGCAGCTAATATTTTATACAGCCACAGACACGTAGTTTTTGCCTTTTTGAAATGTGCATGTTTTCTCTGAGTAACTGCAATCACTGTCAGGCAATAAACCATGATACATGTAGGATATATTCTGTCTGTCCTAGTTTCTGAGTATGAATACGAGGTAGTAAGAGGTAGTCTGGCAGGCAGACAAATTGAACAATATCCATTCATTCTCACAACCTTCTAAAGGATGTCTTTTGAATGATTCTGCTGTAGCACATAAAAGAAAAAAATGAGAGCTTTGAAATTGTCAATGGCCTCCATTTTTTTCAGTTCTATAGTAATGATAGTACAGTTCTTTCATGGCTGGCATTAAATTGAAGCAATTTATCTTATCTAATGTGCTGATAGTATGTGATGGTTAGTAACCTAGTTTGGAAAGTAGGACATTATGTATCTTTACAAAGTAGATTAATATTCAGTATTCTATAGATTAAAATAAATGTTAACTAATAGGGATGGCACCGATATTGAGATTGAAAATTGGTCCGATACTGCCTTAAATAGCTGGATTGGTATCGGTGACAATTTCACATGCAGTTGTTTTGAATGCAGTCGTTTTGGGATTGGATGTAATGTGAGCACACACTGCAGAGTTTCTGACGACAACAGCAGTGAGTTAAATGTCAATCTCTAATTCCATTAACAACCATGTCATTTGAGATTTAAACCAGTCTCAAAGGAGGCCAGGTCTTTGGTGCTGACCATCTGGACTAGATGGTGTATGTCAAGTGTGATTCACAGAGAGACAAACTATGGGGTTTGAATTCGCAATATATTTGCAACCACAAACCGCCCATGAATGGAAATCTTACCACTTGAAAGAGAGTGTTATAGTTTACTTCATAAAACCAATTCAACTGTTTGTAACTTGTGTAATTGTACCATGTTGCCATCGTGAAATATGTTGTTTTAAAATTGGGTCCATAATTTTCAAACACTTAAGATTCTAATACAAATCATACTGGTATTACACAAAGCATGCTAATGAACAGGTGACGCTCAACTGGGTTGTGGTTCAGTTGGTAGATGGAGAGATCATCCACTTATGTACATATTGCTATTTGTAGGCTATTACATACTGTATTTTGCACATTATCATATCATATACAATTGATGCCAGCTCTTGTGTTTTATGTTGTCATTTTGTATAGTGGTTAATTCATTATTAATAATTATAATTAACTTGGACTATATGATGTAAATAATTTGAAACTATTGAATCTTGTTATGTAATTAACAAACACCTCAACTTGTAAAA
>JAODTR010017946.1:0-27818 GCA_025399935.1 Amblyopsis rosae
AGTTAAAGGAAGTGTGGACCAGGGCCCTGTAACTTGTATTTTTGATCTACTATTATTATATTAAAGCTGATTTTGATAAACCTGGTCAGTGTCTCCTCCTATTTCAACTCCATAAACGAACACGCTGGAACTGGGTGAGAAGGCACCACCCATATTCCAACAATATCTAAAAGCTCCTCTACTTTCTTCAATTTGATCTCACAAGTAGAAGTGACATCTGCATGTTCCAGTTATTTCAGCTCATAACTAAAGCTACTGCATCTAGGGTTTGTGAGTTTAAACAAACAAAAAAAAGAGGACAATTTAGCTCCATCTGGAGCTTGATGGTCTGCCATTGGCAAAACATTTGTAGCTGTGTGCACACATTGACAGGCAAAGTAGATTTTGACAAATCAGCGAAAGGAAGTCCTGATTGGTCAGTATTTTTTCAGGCACCATCAACAATCTAGATTTATATAAAGCAGACTATATATTTAGCTTTTGAATCCTATCTACAGCACCTTTAAGATGTACAGTATCTATATAGATGTATATCAGTGTTTCTCTGAATAAAAACTATCTCTATTTAGAGCAGTCTCCACTTGTGTTGTAAAAAGCATTTTTAATGAGAGCTCTGCAAAAGCTCTTTTCACTCCAAGTATAACTTCAAGTACTAACTTGAGAACTATATTCTTCCCAAGGCTTTGGGCCACATGGCTGTATCTTTTATTTACATCTTCAAGCTTTAATTAACATGCCAGAATACGGTGTCCTCCGATGACATCACTGGAGGACAAATTGGAACCGAAAAGCAAAAACAAATTAAAATATGCAAAATTGCTTTCATTTTTATATAATTCTGTGTGAAATTACGAACTAAACAGATCACAATTTCAAAGCCATTCAGTAAAACAGTTATGTTGTCCTCTTTAACATACAATAATTAACATAACAATTTAATCTTTATCTCTTTTTATTAATATATATTTATTGATATATTTTACTCTTATTTGTCTCATAAGGTACGGAAAGACTAATTAAAACACATGTTAAAGCCCCTCCCATAAAATAATTTTGTAAATTGAGAAAAAATATTTCGCCCCAGGTGTGACATCATATCTGGATTGTAACCAATCATCTTTGACCTATCCGGCCACTGCCAGTCAAATGTGCAGAAGCTACTGAAATGGAATGTTTTGCTTCAATAGTGATATAGTGAAAATTCTGTCCAGGTCCAAAATGACAGCTGGAAAACTGTTTGCGGCCTTATATGTGTGGCTGGCATTTAAAAATATAACTACTTTTATTAAAATACAATGCTCCAAGGACACATTGCAGGGCTTTGTAAGAGGCTGAGAAGTCTCTGTATAATTGTGAGGTATTGGTATGATCTATTTAACCCCAAATGAGACCCACATCTTTGTCTGTGTGTAATGGCTAGCTTGATATGAGGTTAGAGCCCAGTGTGCACTGAAGAAGGCTAACCGATCGATCACAGCCAAGACTAAGCCCCTTGGGGTCAGGCCCGCTAGCATTCACCCGGGCTGCATTTGGCCACGCATGTTGTTAGGGTAATGGCCTATAAAGCATTGCCATTGATTTCTGAAGGAAGACACACGCAAGCATCTCAGGACCAGTGGATGTTGTGCTAGGAAGGGCACAGGTCATGGATTTTGCAAATTCAGCGCTGTGTGTGACATACCCCAAAGTCTCTATGGGATTTTCTTATTTGTTTACAGGCAGGAAAAACTGCACAATTATGTACATAAACATACAATAATATTGTACTGTAAGCACGTACATGTTCTGACATATTAGTAGTATGATAATGAAGGAAGCGATTTTGAGCTAATAAACTTTGTTTATTATTGTTAATAAACGGTCTGCTAGCTGCCCGTTCCATGTGAGTGCTGAAGACATTATCTGGCATTTCTAGGAACACAAACAAAGTGGTGCAGACCGCACCACACAACACCAGCCTTGGCAACGGGTGTCAAATGTGTGTGTGGATGTGCAGGGGCGGAGCCTCTGAGGAACCACCTTGTGTCATTGAGAGGTGTCTTAGGTTCGTTCAAGTTGAAATATGAACAATCTTTTTTCCCATCAACCCTGACACAACCTTTTTGAATGCTTTTCTTTTTTTAGAGCTGCTGAAAGAGCTCTAACTGTATACCAGAACTACACTGGGAACATATATAGAACCAGTGATTAAATTGGGATTTTCTATGTGGGGGAGCCCTATTTTTCGTGAATTGGGCGTCGAAGACTACTAGGATGTAAGCCTATTTATTTTTTGTATTAGGCTACACTATGGTATTAATAATTGTCTATTTAGGAACCTCAGCTACAAATCAAACAAATAGTTGGCTGTTATGCAAATAATACACCGATTCATAAGGCTATTTGTAATCAGGTCTATGTGTCATAGCTGTTTTGTGAGATTGCTAACTCTATCTCCTACAAAGTTAGTAAAGTAAAAATTTGACCCAGATTTTACAGCCAATGTCCAGTCAGTGATTAAACAATATTCAAATAAATAATATTCAAACAATATTCAAATATTAAATTATTGAATTTGCATTGTCTAATACTAAGAAACATGAAATGTCCATAACCCCTTCCAATGGACGCAGGCACTGAATGGGTTAAAGTATATCGTATATTGCGCAACCACACAGACGGGAGCAATTCCTGAGATGAGATGATCATCTGGAGATTAATGAACAGTTCGCTATGTGAAAACTCTAGAAGTCCACACTCAAAGTCATTGAAAAACAACCTTCACATTTTGCTGCTTATGCAGTGGCCTTCACACAGCGATCGTAAATGTAAATCAAAGGACTGCCGTTTTGAGTAAAAAAATGTGTGAAATTATGCACCCCCCCCCATAACGCTCCCACCATGCCGGTGATCGATGAACGCCGAGTTCATATGCGATCAAACGAGGAAGTCGGTTATATTCACCAAACACGATATATTTGCGTGTAGTTTTATGTTAAATTTGAAGGCAATTATTTTATTACACCTTGGAAAAAATACAGAGCTACAGGTCGACAGTGATGACGTGAACACGGCCAATAGGGAAGGATATTGTAGGATATCTGTAGCTAACCTACAGTAAGCAGCAGCAAAACAAAAATTATCGCTTTGTTAATATGTTAAAGTTGTGCAACGCACAGGTCAACTCTCTTTCCTGTTTTGTACGCTTTCTGTAGCCTGGTTTTCAGTCCACAACTGCCTACGTTCAAACGGAACTGTAAACATTACAGCGACTTGAACGCAGCCTTGTAATCACCTCATGGCATGATAATTCAACCACTGCAAAGACTGAATACCCAGATATTGTAGACACAGGCCTACTCGCCCGAAATTATATTTATAATAACGATATGCCTGAGAAAATAATGTTATTATATTATTATATTATTATATTGCCTATTAACTATAAATCATTATTTTTAACGGGTCACCTACTGAGAGTGTTGGAGCTCATCTTCTATGTTTCAGAGCTCAGCTCCTATGTACCGGCCCAACATAATCCCTGCATAGAACATACTGTATATAGAAGATGCTGTGCTGAAGCAGTCTAGGTGGACATACCTGAGGGCGTGGCAGACCCCCAGCACCGGGGGGACAGTTGGGTAACATGGTGGTCCGCTCAGGGGTACTGCACTGACAGTCAGGCGAGGGGTTGGCCATGCTCCAGTTGCCATGGAGGAAGATGTCGCTGACAGACGGGTCTACAGACTGAGTGGTCCATGTTGGATCGCTGAGGATGCACGGAAGCTTGCTGAAGGAAAAGTAAAGAACGCATCATGACAATTGTATATAGGCAAGGGAAAACTGTCAGGAAACGGACACACACACACGCACGAGCGCACGCCACGCACGCAGACAAAATCGTATCTCATGCATAGATGCAAAGGTCATCTGTGCTGATACATCAAAACAACATGAATAGCTGTGTCAAGGCAGGTGCTGCATCACAACGGAACTGACAGAATATTTTCAGACATGACAGGACATCACAGATGATTGCAAGTGATTGTTAAATCAAACAGACTGCAGTACACATCGCAATTCATTACCGGGAAAGATGTACCATGGTAGAGCTCCACACAAATGTGTGCATGTATTTATATATATACTAGAAACAGTATGTTGCCGTTAAAAACTGCATAATTGAAGGGTTTCATCCAGTAGTGAAAATGCCTTTGGGTTATAGTTTTATAATGTGTATTAAGCTAAAATACAATGAGTTTGTGTTGGAAGGAGAAAAAAATAGAAGAAATTAAACATAATACACCCCTCGAGAAAGCTGGATTTTTCACAGTTTCTAGGCTTTATAATTGCATTTCTTCTATAAGTTTAGAAAGCTTGTTATCGTTCAACATATTCTGATCAGAGGGGTCCGGTGGGAGCAGACCACCTATTGATCAAATTTGTTCTAAGAAATTGTATTACAAGAATATGCAAAGCATACATTTCCACGCTTTCCCTTTGCTCTGCTTTTTCATGATTTCTTTACTTTGATGGCGGGGCACATGCTAACGCACACAAAAATAATTGCATGCACTGCACACACACGCACACACACACACACACACACACACACACACACACACACACACACACGTGAGGAGGAACAGTAGGAAACAGAGCAAATTAATGTGCCTCCTATAGATAATTTCCTTTGGCTAGCATTGTCCTTCCTAGGCATTCAGAAGTTGGCAGTACTTACGGTATGGGATCACCATTCATGCAGCGTGTCCCAAAGCCAGGGTTGTTTACAAGGGATTGCACTACCTGCGATACCTCTGCGTTATCCGGACCATCATTGCTGGAAATATTTAAAGAATATTATATTAATATAAGCCTACAGTATATAAGCAAATATCCGCAGGCAGTCTTTGTAAACTTGACATATCTGGTAAGATATTATTTAAGATGAAAATTTGATCTGGACCCAAGGTAAACCTTCATTACACAATTGTGCAACCCTTACAGAAAGAAAAAAATAGAAAAAAACACACAATTCAGGGAATTGACTGAAGTGCCCGAATTATAAAATGGTGCAGATACTCTAATGGTACGGTGTTGATTATCAGTTCCACCACATTGATTGGCTCAGAGAGGGCTTGGCTTAGCAAATCAGAGGAGATTAGGTGATCATTAGAGTTGGATCTATCTTGACATCCAAGAGGCCTGCAAGGAAATTAGATGTGTACTATAGACAGGGGGATTGCGAAGAAACATGGTCTTGGATGTAGCCTAATCAAGAATCATTGAGTTACCCAGACCTTTCACTTGGCTGAAGGGCCGGAAGATTATTTCCCAAGTATGATGATTGACCGTAAAGACGAGTGCACTATTTTTCTTGAAATTTCTGACTGAATCCGTTTCTGGAACTCATTTTGTGGAACCACTAGTAAATACACATTTTATCCAAATGTATACCCAAAAGTGTAATCTAAACGGAATGTCTAGCTGCTTTTTAAAGTCAAACCAATCCCTTTATACTGTACGGTAAATCTATCCTTTTGCAGCTATTTATTCTAGAATGGAGGCGTTAAACGCATGTTTCAATAACAATAGATTCACAGCAGCTGCTAGATTAGCCTACCACTGGGATTAATGCCGTGTTACTGTCTCATTTAGAATCTTCTTCATGAAGGTCAGAGGGACATTTCTTTGGCCAACGAAGAGAGCAATTCAAGTAAAAATGGATTATGTGCAGCCATCTGTTTTGCCATTAACAAGGGCTGAGTTGCTATTCGAGGTAATAAAGTTATTGGACATGAACACTTGTGTGTGCACAAAAAGAGTGGAACTAATGAGTGCTTCATGTACTGAGACTCATTAAGGGACAATGAACCAATGATATAAAAGAAGCCCAATAGTGCATATTATTATGAAAATATAACTGAGAATAATAACATTGTTAATTGTAGCATGTTGAAAATTATAACTGTATTGCCTAATAATAAAAAAAAATATGAATACTGCCACAACAAGACACAGTACATGGCTGTAAGGGGAAGGGGTAGAACAATTAGGAGAAGATTAGATATTAATGCTAGCCACTAGCATTGAGGTGTGGGCGGGGCACATCTTAAAAGCCTCAGATGTCTACCAATAGCATGGCTGCATGGCTGCATGGCTGCATGGCATCAGGCTGGATAACAGTAGGGTCCATTCTATGGAAACTATCCCCTTAACATAACATCCAACAAACACTAACCTAATTTAGATTAGGTGTTTAAAGCGTTTGTATTTCCATGACCTTTGGAGTGAAAATATGCTTTGAAACATCAGTTAATCACTGTTCTATCCCTCACCCTTTATTACTGATCTTATAATTTTTTTCTTTGTGTCTAAATACCACAAGATAATGCCCTTGAGAATAAGAGCCCCTGAAAATGGAGTCATATTTTTTTGTTGTTAATATTTGTGAAACGTATACTATAGCCTGCTGTTACAGTTACATGCAATAGCTCTGTCAGTCTATTAAAAACACCTAGCTAGATCGATTTTTTTAGAAGGAAATGATGTCCTCTGCATAGAATACGTACACGGGCAAAGAATACCAATGAGGGTGCAGAAGCCAATGCAAGAAGATATGTTGTCACTACAGCAGCTGGGTGGATACAAGATGTAGTGATATAAAGATGTTTTCCCCCACACTTGCCAGACACGTGCTGAAATCATTTAAATTGCAACTAAAGCCCAAAGAACAAATGTTTCATAAAAAGCTTTATGTTTTGGTCAGAGAAAGTACTGGTGGTCTAAGCTCTAAGTAAAATGCTCAGTAAGAATGTGAATGCCACTGCCCTCTACAGGTTAAACAATGGCTAATACAGTTGTGATTAGCTCATTTTAATAAAGTCATGTAAAATCCTTACATAATAATAATAATAATAATAATAATAATAATAATAATAATATTATTTATGGGGTTTGGCAGCTAGTTTGGATCCTATATCACATTGTGAGGGGGGCAGGGGTGATGCTTTGTATTCAGGACATAAGTACTTTTAGATTTGTGCTGTTTCTGAGTTTCCTACTATAGGTACATACACTTCTGTTACAATGTGAGTATTAGATACCCATTACCAACAGCTAACTTGGAAATACCATGGAAATATTGGCCCTAATCACGCCTCCTTATGAAAAATATTTTGATGTGTGATGAATAAAATCAAAGGTTTGCTTTTTCCCTGCAAACTCAATATGTGTTAAATATAAAAAATATATGAAAACAGGAAGTGTGCAGACATGTAAACATACAGGCTGCAAAAAGTGTCAGTATCTCACTCTAACCACGAACTAAGATGAGCGTCTTAGATACGCCCGTCTACCATACTGTAAGGCTATATGATTAATTATGTCTTGACATCTTCAAAGTGGATTTCTACAAAGTGCTGCCACGGGAGATGTGAAAACCTGCACTGCGTGGAAAAGCAATGACAGCTTAATGTCACGAGAAATAAATGAATACAGAGCAAAAATTACTTGGATGGTTTGGACAGATAACAGATGATGCATGTTGGAGTTCAAACACTTCAGTTGTGAGTAAGCAAGTTGTGAGATTATGTTGTTGTAAGCTGTACAGATGCAAATATGAACATCGCACAAATTGAGTTGTCTTCTGAAGACTCCCTCTCTGGGGAGGAATTACATCCATAATTGGACTTGTATCAAATGTATTTGGGTAAAAAGGAGCTAAGCGACACTTTCTGGTTCTGTGGTTCACATTCTAAGTGTATCTCCCAAGAAATGTAACCTGTTTTGTTTGACAGTAAACTCAAGCAGTAGATATGAAATCCCCAAGGAAATGTGAGATGCTTTTCGAGGATTGGGGAGGTTGCAAAATGAATAGTTAAATAGCAATTTATTTTTAAAACACTTAAAACACAATTTCGAGTTTATAAAGTCATAACTTTTAAAAGTTTTTATCAAGAAATGAAGATACACCAGTCAAAAAAAAAGGAAGTAACAAATCATCTCAATACATGGGTAATTAAATAAGCTATGATGTGCTATCTTTTACCATGTGGACCCAACCTGACTGAGTGTTTTTACCTGAAGAAGGTAGACTGGGGCAATCCGTACATCCAGGGCTGCAGCTCCAGGCTAGGGTACTCGGTGAATGGTGGGACGATGAGGGAGAAGATGAGTGATAGGCACACAAAGACAGCAGGCAGCACCACCTATGAGATCAGCACACGGGACATATTTAAAAACAATCAATATTCAATATGCAGGTTACGTGTCATTTTGCTGAGAAATTACAAGGCGCGCAGCGTTACGCACACACATGTTCACACACCTGGAAAGCTGAGCGTGGGTGGGTTAGACATGACCAGCAGAACTTTACCTTTCATATGGCTCTCTCACAAAGCCTTCATAGACTATGAGGTGTGTCAATACAATATCCATGATGTCCGCCAAGGCATGAAAACAGTCTAAAACTGCCATTTTATTTATAATTCTGTATCTGTATGTAATGTGTTCATTTAAAAATATATATTTTTTAACTTGAATATAGCAGCAAACAACTACTATTTTCTATGTTAAGGATATGGAATATTGTCCTTAGCAGGGTGTTGCAACGTAAGCCAATCTCGTCTTGTCTATGTTTACACAATGCTGGCACTAACGCGCACTAAGCACACTAAGAAGATGGTTCCTTAGTGTGACATTTAGTGGCTGAAAGTATAGAAATTTTTTTTTAAATACTAGTCTACAGAACGAATGTAAGATGTAAAAAAATTCTCAGATGATTCCACTCGAGGGACATTTTTCTAATAAAACCCCGATATGAACCGAACCGTTGCTCAAAAACCGAGATATAAACCGAACCATGGATTTGGTGAACCTTTACACCCCTACTTCTCAGTGCAAACCCCTCACACAGAATAGACATATACATACAGTCGTACCTATATGGATCCTACTGTATTGTGTAGTGTATTAGAAACTAGAAGCTAGAACATTTTAATTGATTCAGTATGATGCATTACATCAACAATCGTCAAACACATGAATTAGAAGTGGTGTCCACAGTGGCACTATTTATTTGACATAAAACACATACATAAAGCACAAGTTATCACTTGTCAAATATCAAAGATAACAAAGACATCCAAACTATGTAAACACATCGGCCAATATATACTATAAACAATGCCAGACTATTTCCATCGTCCCTCTTTCTCTTAAACCTGCCAAGTGTTTTTCACTGAGCACCGGTGAGCATTGCTTTCCCTTTGGCTTGTTGTGACTGTTGTTTTGTGCATGCGTCAGGTGTGCGATTAGGCCCTTCAGAACGCCTCTCAACATCAGCCAACCACTGCACGACATACTGTAATTAATGTCACATTCTCAATAGTCCTGCCATTTCCTGCTAAAAATGTATTTACCTATTATATCAGAAAAGTGTCACACGTCGTTGCATCGCCGTAATCCTCTTTCCTCCATCATAAGTTCTTATCTAATCTTTTCCCATTACATTGTCAGCGCTGACTAAAAGGTCAGTGGGAGAAAGCACGCTAGCTTTAATGTGTGTGTGTGTGTGTGTATGTGTGTATGTGTCTTTGTGTGTGTGCGCGCGCGTGTGTGTACATCAGGGTTGGGCAAGGAATAGTAATATTGTACGTATTACTCCTTCAACAAGTAATGCTATTACTTTACTTATTACTGGGTATTAAAAGTAATTAGTTACGTTACTAGTTACATTACAATATTACTTTCACAATCACTACCCTATTTTCCCTCTTCCGAAATATGACAACCTGTGTAGCCAGCTCATTATAGAATGTAATCCTCTTTATTGGAACAATAATGAACCTTAGGAGTCAACAATCAGTCAAAGTGAAAACATTGCAGCCTCTCAAACCAGATGATTGGAGAGGTTGGTTCAATTAACCTACACTAACTTTGATATGACCAGAAATCTGGTTCTTGTAACGCAGTAATGCAGCATTACTTTTGATTAGTAATTGCAATATTATTAACGTTTTGGATAAAGTTATTTGTTACACCACTAGTTACTGAAAAAAGTAATAAAATTACAGTAACCAGTTACTAGTAACTAGCTACTGCCCACAAGTGTACACACATGGTGGTGGTGGTGAAGGATGGTGGCACCGGGGTGAGAAACATGGAGAAGTTTGCAGTTTGCCAGGCCATATCATGACGCAGCACAGAAAACATTTCCTGCATGAAGCTAAGGCAACTGAAGACATGTCTGCAGGATAGATAAAAAGCAGCATAACACAGTCTTAATGATGCCTGTGAAAAGAAAAAGCATTCCTTCTGTCTCACGTGCATATGTACACAGACACACATGCTGTGCACGCACGCACGCACACACACACACACACACACACGCACACACGCACACACGCACACACATGCACACTCTCACTCTGCCTTTCTCTCTTGACAGTAATTGCAGGTGACAGCTGGCGCTTCCTCCATTGTGCGAAAACCAAAAACATAGGGGAAAAGTCATTATGTTCACAGAGCCAAGGCACTCCCATGAACAATGCATGAGTTTATCACATTCTCAAGTTGAGCGAGGAGTTAAAGAACACGAAAGGATTGCATGAGGAAATAGGTAAAAACAAAACACAATTAAAGACGCGCGTTGTTCACTGCAAAGCCAATTAGCTCATTACCATGTATTTTAGGGTGAAACAGAGGCGTACTCTTGAGTTTACTCATTTATTTTCCTCAATAAAAAGCTGTCCAATTATATTTAGAGTAATGCTTGACCACATGCTGTGCAGAGAGAAATGAAAAGTGGAGAAAGGGACTCTGAAATAATACTTTTTAGTGTGGCTACTAAACAGTTGTTTTGAAAAATGGCTGTGTGCTGCCCTAGCATGTACTGGCCAAAAATAAAATGTAAATGTTAAGCCCAGTTGCCATTTCAACACTGTAGAGCCAAAGACACACTACACACTATCCCGACTATACCGTATTTGAAGAGTTTCCACAAACTTCTGCTTATGCAAAAAATATTATCGTTAATATAATAAAATGCAAGAGGAGGAGTAGAGAAGAGTGCAATTATTCTGCTGTGGCAGGGGCATGCACGCTTTAAGTTTCAAACAAACAGCTGTAAAAAAAGAAAAAAAGAAAGAAAAAAAAGAAAAGGATATTACAGATCCAAATCGTGGACTGTACCATTAAACAAAAAACAACAGCCCTACACATATTTACACTACACTAAACACAACACTACACTCATTTCCAGCATGGAACGGCAAAGCTCCCAAACGCGACTGGAAACCCGGCATGCGCTGGAGCTGGTGGCGCCACGCAATGTCTGTCCCCAACTTTCTCCGTCCATAAATCACTCCTCCTGAGCCCCTTGCCATAATCTCGCCTGTATTCCCCCATCACTTGAAGTGATTACTCCAGAACACAATCATATCTGCTGACAATGGAAGCTGTTGACATGACATGATGGAGGAAGAAAAAAAACCTTTGTCACGCTTCAAGGTAGTACATGAATAAAGAGGGACTAAGGAAATAGTCCCTACAGCGCTTATGCGCACGCACACACACACAGCCAGTCTTAACCTTCCATACCACTCCTTACCACAAAAGAGGGACGTTGTAGATTGACAGTGACTAATGGGGACTGGTTTGTAGCTTATTATAGGAATACCTGATACACCTTCCCTTAGGTCTCTCTCTCTCTCTCTCTCTCTCTCTCTCTCTCTCTCTCTCTCTCTCTCTCTCTCTCATTATTACAGAGGTCAGTGCGTCAGGTTGCAGAGATATCACAATACTTTTCAAGTGTAATTACTACGCTGTCAAGGCATTTTTGGTAACTGATGGAGACATGTGATAGCAACATGCACACTGATACAGTGTGTGTGTGTGTGTGTGTGTGCGTACATGTGCTAGAGAGAATTAACACAAATTAATTGTGACCATATTTTTCGAAAAGATGTTTAGAAATTACGGGGATGAAAAATGTAAAGTACCTTTGGATGCTGTGCCTCGCAATATTAGTTTTGACTTGTTTAAATGACTTGTGCTTATTGGTTTTGACTTTTGAAATTGCAATGTTTATGAGCAACAAAATAATCTGGACGTACACTTAATAGGCTAATAGCAGCCTGTCATCTTGCTAATTGTTATGTGATCACATTTAATACACAGTTAATGAAAACACATCATTAGCGAACATTCAGATGAAGGGAAAACAAATTGTGGGTGTCATTATGACTTCTACATGCCCATCGGGGGAACTAAATGAACTGAAAGAGATACGATCAACTCAAATATAACTTTTACTCTCACTCTTGTGTCAGGCATGCAACACGATGAAATAGTAGATGACCACTGCAGTATACCTCTCTCCCTCGCTCTCATGCTATTAGACGAGGTCGGATGGATGACACTGCATCTTTACCACAGTTAATGCTGTCATATCGGTCATTAGCTGGAGCACGGGAGGCCTTTTTCTGCTTCCGTCGGCCCTGTCCGTCACCCCGCCCATCCGTCAACGTGACGGATGTGGCGCGAGGCCATTACCTGTGCGAGGAGTCCCTTGCGGCTCCGGCGGGCGTGGTGGAAGCGTTTGATGAGGAGCGCCAGGAACTGGCGGCGGATGAGAAGCCACCCGGTGATCACCGCGGACCCTCTCCCGTTCATAGCGGCAACCCTGTTGGAATCTAGAGCGGACGTCGGCCCGTCAACTATGTAGAACAGATTATGAACGTGTGGCGTCCAATTAACAGGAGGAGTCAGGGATGCTAAACATTGAATATATCTGAACTCTATCGAAACAAAAGAGATGCCATAGGGTGCACGCTCAGAAGCTCCGCCCCCTATATTGGAAATGCAATGCCAAGTCTGGGATAATGTTGTGTTGTGCCTTCTGCACCACATTGTTTGTGTTCCTATTTACAGAGCCAGGGCTGTGTAGCAACACCAGATTATTATTTCAGTGCGCACACACAACCGGCAGCTAGTGGACCATAAGGAGACATAAACTGAATTTGACGAAAGGTGCATTAGCTTACAATCTCTGACTCCACCGTTATGTTTAATATTAGCACAAATACTTTATACTGTCACAAAGTGTGACAATAATACAGTATTTTCTAGTAAACATTCACCTTACAGAGAGTGGTGTCACACACGTGCCTTATTTTATTTTAATATTCCTAACAAAGAAACACTTATTTCTAGAAGTCAAGTGTTACAAACCATAACCAGTCTGTCGAAGTTTGTTTTGTAATTTATTTGCTCTCAACAAAGTTGAAAGCATGCCAGGAAGTTTAGCGAAGGCAGTATACTAGATAAATAGTGACCTTCGTTTAAGAGCCATCAGAGCATATCAATGGTGATTAACTGGGAAAATAAGTGTTAAGACAACACGTATGACACATTCTCGCATCCAACACGTTTTCTAGGGACTACTGACGGCATGAAATTAATGAGAGAAGCAGTAAACGTACCCTCCACTTTGCTTGTGAACTTGCTTTTTGACTCTACACAAGAAAAATATGACAAACAAGCTACACGTTGCTCATAGGTTAAAGTAACTTTGAATAAAAGTACTGTCGAACAGAAAAGCTAATCATTCTTATCATGGACACAAAAATAAGTCTCTTGACACTATCCAAAACTACATAACATAATTTCTTAATTTGGGAAAACTTGCCGCCCATCCTCAAGACTCGTTCTGAATCTGTCTGGACGCTGGCAATGCTGTTCCGCTTGGATTCACGGGAGCTCCTTTTCCAGTCCCGTACCAACGGCTCATTTGTCGCTGTGGGAATACATATAAGATTTGTTGTTTTGGCCTGACCCAATTTAGGGTTATAAATAACAATAAGAACAGCAACTGGCTCTACAAGGTGGCATCATATTCAGTGTAAAAGCAGAAGCACAGGTGTTTCCGGATTAAACATTAGAGCTTGTGTTCATTTGGCAGTGGAATCAAAAAGATTAGAGATTGAAAGGAGTGTAATTGATCAATCATACACTGAGATACACTGAGGTTAATGAATACTGTGAGAAACATAATTGTAGGTTGATATGCTGTGTATATTGCATTTGCATTAGCAGAGGTGTAGTATATACACACACAGCACATGCAGGTAATACAGTACACTTTACCTGGCATGTCTGTATCCAATCCGTTGTCCTCGGCAACTTTCAGAAATATCTGAAATGCACAAATCACATTGTACAAAACAGAGGCCCTGCATTCTTGTACTGTACATGGCAGGCTGACCTCACAGACATGGAAAATATGACATAACAATATCATCACATTCAATATCACAATCTCCCTCCCGCCTCCCCACACACACACATGCACACGCACACCTACACACACACACACACACACACACACACACACACACACCAAGGGAGACAAGCTATCATCTCAATAGTGTTGCATTCCTGTCACACATTTACAAAACTACCGAGCGATTCAGCTTCAATATCTAGTCTGGAATTCAGTTCAGCGAGGATGGAGGGAGGGAAAAGAAACGTTGGGTATATGGATGTCAGATATTCACAAGGAATTATTAACACGGCCCGCAGGCCATGCAGCTATGACTCATTTGCCCAGCTGCATCAACATTTGATCCACATAACACGGCAAAACAAATGGGTACATTTGTGACATCAAAGGTAGGTGTGTAATAAAAACAATGGAATTAATATGAAATGATTACTACTGCAATATGTATAATAACTAACTGGAAGGTGATGAGGCCTACCTCCTCCAGTGTGGTGTCAGATATGCCGTATGTTGTGAGGCCCAGGTTAGCCATCTCCAGGTCCAGCTCCTTGAAGAGCAGGGCGAAGGATCCATCTCTGGCCCCGCCATATGGCAGGATGTAGGTGATCTCCTGGCCGATGCTCTCCAGGAACACTGCCTCGGGAACGTGGCGTCGCACAACCTCACCCACCGCCGCCACGCCTGGGTGGAGAGTGGACGCAAAATGCCCACACGTCACACCAGACCCCACAGAGTAACTGACATGATGACACCGACGTTCACGGAGAAGTGCAGGGCTGTCAAAATGGGTTTGTGTCAACCGAGCACCTCATCAACACACTGTTCTGTGTTGAACACAATGTATTTAAGTAATTTTTTGATATTTTTATTTATTTATTATCAGTTTCCACAAAATGTATTTTATACTTAGGTATTTGTAGATAATGGAATTTAATCAGAATTTTTTTAATTCCACTACTAGGAAAATAATAAAGCTTATCTTCATGAAAATAGCTTGTATTCCAAAATATCTTCCTTTTATTGTTCATGTACAGTAACTGAGCATTGCTACAACCTATTTCAAATAAGCAAAGACATTTCTAGATAAAAATAATGACTGCTAACACATTTTCTTGGGGCTCATAACTCCTAACACTCACAACAACCCTTGTATTCCAGCTTTGTTTTATGTTTAATAAATCTTACATGAGGTTGTTGGAGATCTTAAACAATCAAGGCTGCAGTTTATGAAGGGACAAACTGACATTTTGTTCCACTTCCACTGTATACATACACTGCAATACCCCCAAAACACAAAGTTTGCTCTGATTTGCTACTGCAAAATGATAATGTTTGAACACTGTGCAGCCTTGATTTCAGGTTAGGGAGGTATTCTAATGTTTTCAGATGAGAGATGGATTTATCGCTAGCCTGGCTCCACCCGAAAATTGCTCTCAGATACATTTTCGCTGAGATTATATTCTTGCAACGATGTTTGCTTTAGCATTCGCACAGCCACCCTGGATGGTGGACCAATCAGCGACCATGTGGGTGGGCTGGAGCTGGACAATATGGCCCAGATTTATATCACAATATATTTCTTAATTTCGGTCGATACGATATAATAAATATCGGTATAAACAATATAAGGCTCAGAAAAACTGCTAAGAACACCGACAATGGAGTACTTATTTTAGAAATAAATACAAAATTACAAATACATGTTCACGTTTTAGCCTTCTTACAAACAAGAAATGTGAAATCACAGTCAAAATAAATGAAAGAAACACTTAACTGTGTCTTTCTGTTAATACAATATTTACCTTTAATTAATGTAGGCTATATTTATGTCCACCAGTAGGTGTCATTAGCGGTTCTGGTGACTGGCGCTGTGAAGGGTCCCATTAATTAGAAGCAGCTAGTTAGCTAGCAGTTCCACAGAAGACGTGACTGACTGTTAGCGAAGGAAGATGTCATTATACATAATATTAAGCCTTTCTGTTACATTTGCGCCCGTCATTCTGTGACAAATACTATGTGTAATGTATAGTATAGTATATAAGAAATAAGAAAAAAAAAATCATATCACCATTATTAAAAACATTTATTCTGCGATATATATTGAATTGAATATTGAATTATTGTACAGCCCTAGGGTGGGCACATGAGATGATGTTGAAGAGTGTGTTTCAAATTAGTGTGAGAGCTAAATGAAACAATTGTAGCAATGCCAATTGGTTAAAGGCTGTCCAATAGTTTCAAAATGAAGAGGTCTATATGCCCAGTAAAATGCAAACATGGCAAACACTCAGTGTCCAAACCATATTCACAAAGTGAATTTTCAGTCTGGTTGCACCAGACAAGATTCTCGTGTTGTTCTTACGAAAACAAAATAATCTCAGATCGCCCGTTTAAAGTACAGTTACACATAAATTGAGCTATACCAGTTCTGGACGAGTTTAGTAGACATTCAAATAAAGAAAACTGATGTATAACATATTATAATCTCCACATTTGCGTGACCTTTGAACACAGTGCAATAGATCAGTGGACATAATTCTCCTGCCTCATCCATTTTAAGTCCTGGCATCAGTAGGAATCAATCAGAACAATGTTGAGGGGCAGGCCGCCTCTGGTATCGAACTGCTGCCCCTCATATGTAATCACAGCAGCCTATCCAAGCAAAGCCGCCCCACACTTTATGAAGAGGTAGATGGCTCACTACACTATTTGTGGAAATATGTGTATAGGTGGTGTGTGTGATGCATGGGAATCCGCTGTCAGTGGTATCTAAACAATTCTGCACTATTTATTTATTTAAAAAAATGGCAGGTTCTTTACATCTGTAGCTTGCTGTTTTTGTAATGCTGGGCTAGACATGAGTGCAACAGTGGGCTTACTGATGCCTGCATTTGCTGCAAACAAGGTTATGAGTTAACATGGCTCATTAGACCTCTTTACACTGTATACCATCTTTGGGTGGGAAGTACTGCTGTTAACTGTAATTGGGGGTCTATATGCATTTTGACATCCAATTAAATTAGCTATACATCTTCACATGCAGCGGGTGTGCATATATAATCTACCACAATGCTATTGGCTATTGTAGGAACAAGTAAATACCCATGAAACATCCCGTACTAACTTATTTTTAAAGGAAATATGTCAACAGCAAGCAGTTTCATTGGGACTTTAATTTGTCAAACAGTGTAGCATGCTTGTAATGTAGCACTTAGACTAGGATCTCATCTTGTACTTTTACATCCATCAGAGTTTGAGTGATCCAACCAATCGCTACTCTGAGTAATTAGACTGATTAGCAACACCTCTCACTGGAGATGGATGAACTAATAAGTGGAGTCAGCTGGCATTGTATTTATTTGTAATGGAAACCTGCATTCTTTTAACCCTTCGTAGACAGCACTCATTTAGCCCAATCACATTTTCCCCAATTAGTGGGACACAATTTGATTGGATGGATAATTGGTTGATAATTGGAATGCATACAACATCAGTTGATGTCTGTCAGCCTGTGACAAAGTGACAGTGTGACTGTATCAAAAACCTGACCCGCAAAAGCACAGTTATGTAGAGATGATCAGAGAATCGAGGTGCTGAGCTATACTATAAGCAGCTTCCCAGAGGCAGATGCATCATGCACTACTTGACATTATCACAGGTGTACCTGAGAGGTCAGCGTTGCTCCAGTTTTGACTGCCGATACCATCGTCCGGGCTTCCACTCCGCTGGGAATAGTCTGTCTGCTGTTAATCACAGAAAGACATTGTGCTGTATCACTTAGAAGGATTATCAGTGCCTCATTAGCATTCTCTCGGTTACAAATGAAATAACTCTTGCCGCCCACGCGTTCTAATTTATTTGCTACGCCAACAGATGCAGTATCTGTAGCTGTGCCAAGTGAAACCAGCGCAGTCTCTCAAATATGTAGCAAGTGGCAAAGACTATATTGTGCGCACACAATGCAGGTTTGAGGTTTACTCTGACAATAGGTCAGGGCATATTAAACAATAGTAAAATTACATCCACGAACCCCCTCAGGGCCTGTTTCATTCATCTCTGTCTCTGCTAGATTTCCCCATTCTATGTTGAGCCTTGAATTCCCTTAGAGAGAAATTACTCTTGGGCTTTTTAAGCATTTATCCCACCTACAATATTGGGCCGCTTAATTACCAAGCCATGGTTTCTACCGAGCCCGCAAACGTGTCTGTCTGTTTGTTTATTTATTTATTTCAAACAAATGACTGGGCTCACCACAAAGAGCCTGTAGACTAATGGTAATTGCTCTGGCCCGCTGGCAACAGTGCATCTTGTTCATTTGCTCTTATTGATTAAAACTAAGTGTGTGAGGCACCATTGGCGAGCAAGATGGAGAATCTCCCCTCTCCCAGGCGACAATTAGTACCATCCAGCACGTAGGCGTCTGACAGTTTTCATGCTGGGGGAGACTAAACACAGATCATTATAGGGGAGGGCAGTGGGGAAGTTGGAGGGAGCCATGCTCAATAATAGAGTAGAGGTAGCCCTCTGCTGTGTCAGGGTGACCCTCAACTGAAGTCCGGCCTTTGATAAACAAGGTCAAACAGAATTATATATATTCATAAAAAGTGAATATGTAGCTAAATTATTCAATGGATTTTACTCTAGTATTATACTATGTATGGTTAAAGGGTGTAAAGGCATAACACAGAGTTAAAACAGGGAAAGCAGGAGATTAGGGCTGACTTTCAACGGAAAGGTTGTGGGTTCAATTCCTGACATGCCCTACCTTGCTGTAAGCAAGATGCCCAACCCCTACCTACACATTTACGTTTGGAATTGTACTCTCTTTTAATACATTGACCCTAATTGGTCACAGTCACTGGGTTGGGCCTGGTTAGTGCTTGGATTGTAGTTCCACATGGGAACAGTATAATTGTTTTGTTGTTGGGGCAGGATACATTTACTTTTTATTGATACTTTAGGTGTGTGTATGCTCCGTTTACTATGTCTTTTGAGTATCATCTATTTATTTATTTAATTAACTTAGTAATATCTAGTGTGATGATGGCCACGTATTGCTGAATCTGGGCATTAAAGAACCCAAAACAAATATCCCATGGATACAATAAAGTATCTAGCTACTGAAACTATAAGCAGCACATATCTAACCTCCGCTGGTGGGCTCTTTGCAAAGCCACTACGCTGCCTGGACATCTTCTCACTGCTGGCCTTAACCAGAGTCAGGTAGTAACCGCTGCCAAAGCACTTCTTCAGGAAGAGCGAGGACCCACAGCAGCACATCTTGCCTTGTGAGATGATGGCGATGCGGTCCCCTAAAATGTCCGCCTCGTCCATGTGGTGAGTGGACAGGATGATGGTGCGACCTAGGGAGGTCAGGAACGAGAAATTAAGGATGGGGGCGGGGCTAAATTGTATTAAATGGTCACTGTCAGCACAGTAGTGCTATTATCGCTTATTGTTTAATCAGAACTACTAAATCAAATAAATGATGTCGCTGTGCGAAATGTTGGCAAGATACAAACACGTTCAAGCTAATTAAAACAAAATGTAACAATGAAAATCACAGAATAATATAAAATAAAGATATACCACAGTCATGTAGATGTATTTGCTTTACAGCTACAGTACAGTATCACTTCACTCACACCTCACAGAATGGAATGCTGGAAGGTTCTATTCTTAATACAACGAAGTCGATAAGATACCTTTTCACACACATAAGTGGGTAGAGTATTCCTTTAACGTCCAGAGAAGATCTGGCTGAATAGAATAAACATCTACCCATCCTAATGATAGTCATATTCTTTGGAGCACAGAATATCTGTCTAAAAAAATGTTAAAAGCCGTCAAATCATCATCAGGCACATTTGTCTACAAAGGAATACTGGGATTCATGTTAGTCGGGTATGAAAGACACCGCACTGATGCGATACAGACAAGTTTGCATTTAAACAATATTTGTATCTTTCATTCCCCCTACACAACAGAGAGGACAGATGGATAAAATAGAAAGAAATTAGTAAATATTGACAGCACCCACTTTAGTGTTATGAAAGTGTGTATGTGTGTGTGTGTGAGAGACATTTGGTGTCAAGCAAATAATTAAGGACAAGATGGCTAGTGACACATGAAGCACAGAACGGAGTTTAAAAATTCAAGATTGCATGCATGGAATTCACTAACACACAAGTTGACAGCTGATAGAAAGGAAATCGAGGTTTGACAAGGAAATGTGACGCAAGTCAAAATTGTTCAAATCTGGCCAAAATCACACTCTGTCACTGCATGCTATATGCCTATTACTTCATTTTCTCAGTTTCTCCACTCATGCTTGTCCTCATGGCAACATGAAAAGACCACATACTATGCATGTGTGGGTGTTAACACTGGGCAAATGTAACCACCACTGGCATCCTTTTCAACTGAGACCCCATTGTGTTTCATTTCTTCCATTTCTTCCAGACACATTTCATTGAGAAGAATGGATTGCGTGCATTGCTAGGTTGCCCGCAAAGGCTGTGGCTTCGTGCTAGCACACACTAATGAACACATTCTATAGCATTCAGGAAGTGAGTTGAATGAAGTCATAGCGCGGTCACGTCTCTGTATACGTCTTAGGCAACAGGGTAGCCTAGTGCTTAGCAATGTTGTCCCAAATTCACTCATGCACGATGACATGATGATGATGCAAAATAACCACAGCTCCCACCTTCACAGACAGCGCAATAGCTCATGTGACCTTTCCTCCTTTAGGGCAAGCAAAAAAAAAAAGCCAATTTAGAATGAATAAGATGCTTGTGCTGCCCTCTGAAATAAAGACATATTGCTTGCAGTGTGTATGACTGCAGAGTAAAGTACGTCCAAGAGGGGCATTATCTGCTCTCGCCCTGCTCACAATGACAAGCAACATATTATGTGGGCTGGGGACCATGGGGTGTAGGGGCTAAGAAACTATGACCAACAGGTTTTTCTGCTACATCTGTCAGCCTCCCCAAGGATATGAAGGGAGGACAAATGGCGCAGCTCCACACAGATAGGGTAAAAACTGCAACGGTGCGTTTGTAGGTCTTTGACTATGACTAATATGTCCACGGCTTTAAAGTAATTTCTGCGATGTACAATACAGCGTCATGTATAAATCATGAAGTGCTACAATGTATCATCTGGCGAAACACCCAATGGAAATTAGAACTTTAATAACAAAGACGTTCCTCGTGTAAGAGTGAAATATAAGATCCTGTCTTGTTTGAAGACATTCTTTTAGTCGTGACATTAAAGTATGCCCCTCAATTGAATTGTAGTGCTCCCAAATAAGCACCATCACAGAAACCATAATAGAGGTCGGCTGTAGAGAACAGTGTAAAATGTATGAGAGCTGTAAGGGGAGGAGTACAGATTAATGCAAGACACTCAACTCTCGGGCATAGGGACACTCAAACATAAACATTATTTTTGCAATGCCAACATGTAATTTCTGACAATTTAAGGAGGGTTCCCTGCTGAGTGGCTTTGATGCTGGTTTTCTGCAGTTGATTTTTGCAGTGCTGTTTTCCCCATCCAAAATAAATGCCAGGAACACATCTCGTTTATCTGCCAGGTGTTCCTTATCAAACATTCAGTCTGTTGTCTGATGCACACCGACTGCCCGGGATGAATTTGTCATCCAGTCTTCCCCCGATCAGTGCATCTTCATTACAGAAGGCCACGTGATCAGTGAACATGGCAGGCATTAGGACCTTCACAGGCCATATTATCTGTGCACAGTGTGCGCGGGGAGGTCATTAACGGCAGCTTATTTCAGAGTTGCTCGGCCAAAAAACGTCTGCTCTGTCCTCCCACCTTACCCTGTCACCCACTGAGCTGATAAAGCCATCCCTTCCAGTTACTTCACTGCTTATGCTATGCCAAGCATGTCTGAATCCTCATACTGTACAGTCAAACCCCAACAAATTGCCTGGGTTGTGTCAATGCTCATGCAGGACCTGCCTCAGTAAATATATGGGGGTGGTGGATCATTAGAGGTTTCATTCAACTGAGCCAGCTCAATTTGTTCATTTTGCTCAAACTCAGACATTTGTTTAGGTTTACAGGGGTGGAGAGAGGGGGGGGGGGGGAATACTAAACAACAACAATAGAATGCACGTGGACGGCCCACCAAAGCATTCTTATTTATTACACATAGCGGAGTGTTGAGTTGAGTTGCACACACGTGTGCAGTAAAATCAGAGTGGAAATGTGTTTTCTTTCCCTCACTTTGCTTTCTGTATAAGTAGTAGATATGGATTTTACAGTGGTTTGCAAGGTGATATGGATATGTCCAACAAGCAGGCCCACTAGTACAGTATGTTGAATTATTGGTTCACACTGTGATGACTGCTTGTGGAGACAATGAACGCAGATCAATAACAGTGAGGTAGACAGTCAACACATCTACAAAATTCTCAGAACAAGATAAACATGTTACTGAATGAAATCGTTTTCACTGGGGGTAGAAAAAAAATTGCTGTACCCATTGAGATGGCACATTCATCTATTTATTCCTACTGTAGCAAAGTTTGTGATGTTTTTATCATTATATTGTAGAAGTTTGTTTGAATTGACTGAGTCAAGAGCTTATGATGTATTTACGTGTCCTAATAGGTTTCAGAGTATTGTCAAGAATATTATATCTCAGGAGGTAGTGTGTAATATATACCTTTGTAACATAAAATTACACAATAAAAGCTTGATATTATATAATAAAGGTAACACATTAACTTTATCCTTCAATATGGTTATTGAACACAGCTGCTTCAGGTAATGGATACTAATTATTTCTCTGTTTTGTTTTTAAAGAACTTTTTCCCTGACTTAAACAAGTCAATAACTTAAACCACTACATATCAGGAATTCATTCATTATTCACTGTGTTTAATAACCTCAGTGATATTGAGTTTCAATAAATAATAAAAATAACTTTTTACACTGCTAGGCCACAGCATACACTATGCTTATGCTTTGGTACTTGAACAAAGGAGATGGGTTACAAATTAGCTATCTAAATGCATGTAACTATTAAATATTATGAAGATAGAACTTGATCTCCAAGGGAACATTAGGTAGGAGCAGGATATACAGTATATTGTACAGGGCCGCAATTACTGCAATATTGCAATACTGCAGTGTTGCTAACCCAACCATTACCGCAATGTTAAAAAAAAAATGTTCATGAGGCTAGCCCATCAAATATAAGGTTTCATTTAGGCCCTAGATGAAACCTCATATCTAGATTCGTGCTAGATTCGTGCGCTATTGAAGCACACGGTTTCCCCAGCCCGGTTGTAGCCTTTGGGAATGTACTGTATGTATTTACGACACCCTGACAAAGCACTGATCAAGTTCTATGCTATACTGCACTACAGTTTTGTCAAAATCCGTTTTGTCTGGGCAGCATGCATGATGCAGCGCACCATGGATGTATAATTGGCAGCGCACACACTTCGAGTAATTCTTTTGGGACATGTCTATTTCTCGTGGGGAAGAAAATTGAATAGTTGTATCCTAATGTTTTGGGTTGTTAAACCGAAAACAGCCCAATAACTTGTGCCAATACTTTTTTCTGTCTACAACTATGCTAAGTCAAGGTAAAGGTCCTTTTTATTGTCACATGCACATACATGTAGCAACTTTTATTCTCTGCATTTAATCGATCCCTCAAGGGAGCAGTGGGCATCCACTGTGCAGCGCCCGGGGAACAACTCCAGATGGAATCCAGTGTCACTGGTCAGATGGCACTGACTGGAGAGTGAACAACCTGACATATATTTTTGGGGATAATAAGTGGGGGAAACCGGAGCATCCAGAGGAAACCCACGCAGACCGGGGAAGAGCATGCTCCACACAGAAAGGCCGGGTTGACTAGGGTTCGAATTCGGAACCTTCTTGCTGTGAGGCCACAGTGCTTTACACTGGCCCACCGTGTTACCCAGGTATGTGGCTTGGCACATCATAGGCTTTTGATTTTGCACGATTTAATATGCTTATAATTATTTTGTCATATTTTCCACCGGACATTTTGATCAAGCACAACACGCCAAAATGCTGTTGCACATTGTCACATTATGGACTGAGATCACTTTGCCTAGAAATTGTGTTTATGCCCCAGAACCACACTATTTCGGACGCTCTCTTCCACGTACTTGACCACTCAAAACAAAAAAAAAGATGGCAATAATACTGCATACCGCGCTATTGAACCAACCTACTGTAAATCCCCGCATGGAGAATTATTTGACTGTGACAGCCCTAACTGTACACTGTATAGTATTTTTGTTGTTATTGTTATTGTTGTTTTTTTTTTGTTTTTTTTCAGGTTTTACTATCAATTAGCATATATGTAAATTTATTGAATGAACATAAGCTAATAAAAAAAGGGGGGCAAATAAAAAGGCATCAGATAGTTAATAACTATAATCTCTGACAAAGGTAATGTTTATAAGATTTAAGGGCCATACAAAAACTAATCAAAATAAATTCAATCTTAAGTAATCTGTCCGTTGATACTTATTAGGCTCCAATTAAAAAAATGTATGATAATTTAACATTCATGAGGAATAAGTGTAATGTGTTCTGCAATTTAAATGCTTACCATTTAGAAGGAGATGTAAAAAGCCACCTTTTGTTATGACAAACAGAACCCTTTTTACATTTCACTGTGTAAACATACCTCTGGAGTTCATAGCTGCATATTAATGCGACCTTCGCTTAAAAGCTAAATTCTCCACAAAGCAAAGGCGGAGTTTAAGCCAGACTGAGCCCACTTCAGGACATCTGAGTACTCCGTCTGGAGAGAAACGAATCTTCCGGCAAAACCAACACGACTAATTACCAAAACAAACCTTAGTCTGAAGCCCAACAACAGCCATGTGCTTTCCATACAAATGTATGCTCCCATGTGGTCATTTGTGCCTAATGGAAAAGCCTAAACGTGCTGTGCTGCAAAATAAATGTGGAAAGCTACAAAACATAATAATAATATTAATAATAGCAAAGTTATGTCCAGCTCCTAATCAGAATGAAAGGAGTAGATTAGAGAGACCATAGCTAATGACACTCTGAGAGCGATATGTCACTCAGTGCACATTAAACATTTAGACAACTAGTGGGATGTGTTATTATAATGTCTGCTTCTTGCTTACAACCAGCGGCACCAGCAAAGTATACAGGACCCACATGTTATGTAACCCTAACCCTAGACAATTAACAGAGGGTTTTAAAAAGCAGTGTCAATTGGAGCTTGGCGGAATAACTTATCATTTCCAGGGCACATTATGGAAATTACTTCCCACCCTTTTTGACACTCACAAAGACAAACATTTTCTTTGAGCTGGATGGTTAATCATTTTTTTAAGCACATTATAGTCCAAATTCATTTTCACTCTTCAGTCAGGTAAGACGTTACCCTTACTGTATCTGGGCCAAACTACAACAAACATTTTGTGAGACAAAATGTAGTCAATACTATTCAGCTTGGGAGTCTTGAAAGCCTTCAGTGGTGCCCTTACCACAGATCCCTCACCTTGTTTGTACTTCAGTAGAAGCTCCCAGATACCCCTACGAGCGTACGGATCGACTCCTGCTGTGGGTTCATCCAGGATGACGATTTTGGAGTCACCGACAAAGGCAATGGCCACTGAGAGTTTCCTTTGCATCCCCCCTGAAAGACATTTGAAAAATTTAACAGATAGACTTACACAGAGAGGTTCCAATTGACAGCACGTCTGCATTCGATTTTTGTAATAGGGGGAAAAACTTTTCTAGCCTGGATTAAATACACCTACAATTAAATGTGTTACTAAGGTCTGAACTGTTAAAGTGCTAACAGTTGTTTCCTACTATTGGGCCTAGACCTCTGAATGAAACTCTTGGACAGCCTTTAACCAATTGGAATTGGTGTTTTGATCACCTCATCTAGCTCTTCAACGTCATTTCAGTTACCCACCCTGATTGGACCGCCAGCAGGGTGGCTGTGAGAGCAATATTCAGAGGGAGCCAGGCTATGACTGTTCACCGTTTCTGCAGACCATAACAACACAGTGTTCCATGCAGGCAAATGGGAAGGTCCACGGATTTCACCATAGTATTGGCCATTATTTCTCTCTGGGGGCATTAATGGGTATTTTGAGTATATCATTACATTAATTCCAAAGTAACTACCATCAACAGTATTTCTGCAGTGAACTGTTTTGAGGTATATTTTCTATGTTTCAGACCATGCATGGTTGTTTTAGCTGCCTGTATGTGTGCTGCTTACATCAGGATATATTGGAATACTGTAGCACACTGGGTGACAGGTGATCCCCATCACTGATGGGAAGATTTTACTGACTCAGATCTATAAGAGTCAGTAAAATGAACACATCTTAAGAGTCATTTCGCCCGTTACCCGCCGCCAGCGTTCACAAGGAACGATCAGTTAATGTCCATTTTAATTTAGCCGAGGTTCAGTGTACTATTTATTGTTTTAACAATAAGTACCATGCTTTTAATTATCAGGTTTATTATATAGGTCTATTTTTCTCTGTGATTGCACACAAATGTTGAGCGGAACAGTGAACTGGATGGCCGCATATGAAGCATATCAAATTGTATGAATCCGCTGCAAACCGTTCAAATTAACGATACAAATGGACGGAATCACTGAAAAAAGGACCCCGAGTCCCTATTAATATTTGTTCAAAATGAAAGTTATTATTAGCTCATTGATAAACTATTCATCAATAATAGATGTTGTTTAATACTGTGAATAATACCAATCTCATATTTGAGTTTATTGTCCAACTTGAAAGAGGTGGTGTCTATTTACTGGCCAGAGGGGGCAGCACAGAGATAACACATTTTCCTGAGTATTATCATGTTTACATTACACATGAACATACCCTGGCCCAAACAGGAAGTTTGAAAACACCTGAAAGCATGTCACCATCCACAAGAAAACTTCAATATGGCGGCAACCGTGAAACTGTATGTACAGGGGATGTGTCAAGAGACTCGCTCCCGCGTGTATTTATTGCTCTTCGCATGGCGTGAAATGATGGATGAGTGGGCGCTGGATGTGCCATGCTGCGGCTCCCGTACACCTGGCCCCAGTCTCCAGTCTGGCAGAGAGCTGTTTAGCATGCGTCCGACGTAGCGCTAATGTAGTGAAAATGTCAGCGCGGATCAGCCTTGAAAGTCATATTTCAGGGGTTTCGCTCACAAAGCAGTCCATGACTAGGAACATTTTATAAAGCAGGACTAGCCTGCGCTTCCCCAGACAATGAATTAGACCATGTGACACCCAGGTACAGTGCAAGAAGGGTGTGTCTAGAAGTAAAAATAAATAAACGGCCTGGCACGACATCGACTACATGTCTAATACAATTATAATCTGCAGATTATATTCCTTCCCACAGGTCTACACACACACACACACACCCACCAAGCTGTCTAACATGCGTGAAATTTACTTCCACAGGACATTTTAATCAGTCATTCCCATGATACACATCATGGGAATCAATACAGGACAGTGGGG